>QGOB01000066.1:0-157032 GCA_003313055.1 Termitomyces sp. MG145 | reverse complement strand
GTCACCGGGCACATCTGGACCCCTGGCATCCTGGCCATCACATAATGTTCCGCAACATTCCTCCCACGAACCGTCGGCACATCACGATGCCACCTGCTTCTGTGGCGCCAAGGGGCGCCACCACCACGCACCGACCCGCCCAACACAAGCCTGCTGTAACCCGCGCCAGCACACCCCGACCACTATCACGACCCTGGGGCTGGGAGCCAGTCCCGGGACTTAGCCGGAGGAATCAGATGCCCCGGTCCCAGGCTAGGATCCTACCCGGGACTTAGCGGAAGGGTAGTACATAAGCCGTAGGATAGCATATGAGTGAGGTAGTCTTGATATTAACTGTAGTTCTCCGTATTTCCATGTCTCTGTCTCTGTCTCTGCCTCTGTCTCTATCTCAATCTCAATCTATTCTCTTGCCTCTCTCTCTCTCTCTCTCTCTCTCTCGTCTTGTCTCTCGTCCCTCGTCTCTTGTCTCTCATCTCTGTGCCTTGTTTCTGTTCCGTGACTCATTTCCCCGTCCCGTTTCTCCTCTCTGTTTCCCTACTTACTGTCTGTATCTCTTTCTCTCTCCATCCTGGTCTCCTAGCCAATCCATCCCCATCCCCTCTGTACCTACTCCTACCGTTCCCAAACCTACTCCCACCCCTGATCTGTACCGTTCCCCTTTGCTACCCATTTCCCCCCTCCGTTACGTCCCTACCCTACCCCCTGCCCTTGTGCTCCCCTACCCGGAGCACTTTCGACCTCACACGTGTCACTACTCATACCCCGGAGTGTCCAGACTTCACCCCGGACCACTCGTAGCTGTACCTGGAGCTTCCACGAAGCCCTGGACCTGTACTTAGCCTCCCAAGCTCGCCTAGTAAGGACTTGCCAGTGTAGCTGAGCCCCCGTCGTCAGCAGGACCTGACAGGCAGCATCCACCCAAAGAGTGTTAGCAATGTTGTTGGGAAGGCTGCCCTTCTGGTAGCTCTCGTGGAAGTTGAGGAGGCGGTCAGCCCACTGCTCCAGGGTGCTGGAGACGTCGAGTCGTCCCAGACTGATGAGGAGGGCACACGTACGCTGGGAGAAGACAGTGGGGGTGATGCGCAGCAAGTGCAAGACATCATTACACTGCTGTACATAGGCCTCGACCCGTTGCTGGCATGCGAGAGGGGAGGGGGAGGTGTGTGCCGGTGGGGCCGCTGCAGGTTGGGGTTGTTGGGGGTGGATAGTATCAGGGGGTTCCTGGACTGGGGCCAGGTAGGGAGGGTAGGGTCCCGGGGCAAAGAATGCAGTGCTGGCGGGGTTTTGGGCAATCCGCTGGGTAGGGTTCGGGGGTGCATCCCTGGGTAGTTTGGCCCAGGGTTGTAGCGCCAGTCCAGAGGTAGACCCTGACTGATTGAGGGTCCATATGACATGGTGTTTGGGTCGGGGGCCCAGTGCCGCGGGAGTAAGGTGGGATAGTGTTCGATGGAGGGTGCGGGATAGGGAGTGTGGGGGGAGTTAATGGCATATGGGCCCTCGGGAATGGGCCATGTCCGTTCTATTCTTTCCCCTTCCATGCATTCCCGCACCCCGCTACACTGGTGAGTCCTTACTAGGTGAGCTTGGGAGGCCAAGTACAGGTCCGGGGCTTCTTGGGAGCTCCAGTACAGCTACGCATGGTCCAGGGTGAAGTCCGGATGCTCCGGGGTACGAGTAGCGATGCACACGAGGTTCGAAAGTGCTCCGGGTAGGGGAGCACAAGTTCAAGGGGTAGGGGGGTTTGTAAGTGGAGGGGGGGAATGGGGAACAGGAGGGTAGTATTGATTGGGGGATGGAAGTAGGTTTGGGAGTGGGTGGAGATAGGTACGGAACAGGTGGGGATGGGTTGGTCAAGTAACTGGGGGGCGAGATGAGATATGGAACAAGAAGTAGAAATAGAGAGGAAGAGATATGGAACAGTAGATAGAGAAATGGAGGAGAGATACAGAACAGAGATACAAATCACGGAACGGAGATATGAGGCACGGAGACGAGAGACGAGAGACGAGACAAGAGAGAGAGGAGAGAGACACAAAAATAGATTGAGATCGAGACAGAGACAGAGAATATGGAAACTATGGAGAACTATGGTTAATATCAAGACTACCCAACTCGTATGCTATCCTATGGTTTATACATTATCCTTCTGCTAAGTCCCAGGTAGGATTCTAGCCCAGGACCGTAGCACCTGATTGTCCTCCGGCTAAGTCCTGGGGTAGGCTCTCAGCCCTGGGGTCATGACAGTTGTCGGAGTGTGCTGGCGCGGGTTGCGGTGGTTGCGGCGATCTTGCATCAGGCAGGTCAGTGGTCATGGTGCGGGGTGGTGGCGCCCATTGACGCCACAGAAGCAGGTGGCCCAGTGACGTGCCGACAGTTCATGGGAGGAATGTTGCGGAATGTTACATGATGGCCGGGATGCCAGGGGTTCAGGTGTATCCAGTGACAGGGAAGCCCCAGGGTGACGTGTCAGCCAAGATGCCGGGGTTCGGTGATGCCCAGAGGTCTGTCTGGAGATTGCCGTGGGTGTTGCCAATGCAGCATTGTGAGGTCGTTGTTGGCCCCAGAGTTGTGCGAGGGGTGCGGGGGAGGTGTGTGCCGGGGTTGTGGCAGCGTAGGAGGGTCCGGAGATGGCAGGGTCATGACACACGCACCGTTTCCCTGAACCAGTCTGCCTACATCCACCAAATACTCATGCACTTTGGTATGTCTGAATGCACTCCCATATCTATGCCCTCCACTGTCAAACAAGTCTTGTCCATCTTGCAGTCACTGAAAAGCAAAAATGAACGTTTGGAATACACAAAATTTGCAAACGGACTGAAATACCTTGAAAGTGTCAGTGTGCTATTGTATGCCACCCAAACGTGACCCAACATCCAATATTCTGTTGGAATTATCTCTCAGTTTGGTAGCAACCCTGGAAAAACTCATCTGGAAGCCACAAAACAAATACTATGCTACCTAAAGGGCACCGTTAACTTAGAGTTAGTGTTTGGAAGGAGTGGGAGTAACAAAATTGACCCTTGTAGGCTGGACTGATTCCAACTGGGCACAGGACATCGATTCATGCCACTCAAATCAGCGGATTCATATTTGACATGGCTGGTGGATCTGTATTGTGGTCAGCAAAGAAACAACCCACAGTTGCACTGTCAATGGTCAAAGCCAAATACATGGCTGCATCAAATGCAATCAAAGAAGCTATCTGGCTCTGAGTTCTTCTCGAGGACCTCAGATACCCTCAGTTACACACAACTGTCATTCACACAGACAATCAAGGATGCATTGCATGGGTCAGGAATCCTGTCACACACTCATGAGCAAAGCATATTGACATATGGCACCATTTCTTGCATGAGCATGTTGAGAGGAAAGAAATAAATCTCAATTATTGTTCTACCAAGAACATGATTGCCGACATCTTCACAAAGGCTCTACTGCATGAAGCATTTGAGAAGTTCCATGACACACTGGGAGTCAGCTAAGAATGAAAATCTCATCAAGTGGGAGTGACAAAAGTGTACATCTGCACTTACCCATTTAGTTCCTCGACCATCATCTTATCTCTGGACCTGCAAGTAGCAACAGTCACAAAGAGTAATAGTTTTTCAATTCATGTTCACTTACATGGAGTTCAACCTCTTATGTTGAACTCCAGGTAAGCACAATATTGCTATTCTGTCTGTACAACACACAATAAAAACCTCTTATGTTGAACTCCAGTCTTCCATGATAACTAAGTTGAGATTTCATTGTCACTTGCCTGCATTGACCACAACCTTCCTTGCAAACATCCAAGATGTCCCTTCCTCATAAAGGAGTGTATGAGTTGTGGGAGAGAGTGGTAAAGGAGTGAAATGAAATACCACCAGAGGCATGTCAAAGCCTCATAGAGAGCATGCCTAGAAGGATCAAAGCAGTTATAAAGGCAAATGGAGGCCATACCAAATACTAGATATGAAAATTAGAGTAAATTAAAGTGAATCAAAAAACTGCCCCAATGATTGAATATTTTGTTTGATTTATTAATAAGTGAGTTCTTGTCCAAATCATATGATCTATACATCATTATGAAGCCAGGATGCAGTTGTATGTCATGTGATTTTCTACAATTTTTTGCTTAGGTAATTGTTGCACACCATGTGAATCTTTCCAAAAAGGCCAAACATTGGGGCAGTTTTTTGAGCCAGTGTAGACACATACCTGGAGATTTGTTAGACTTGAATAAAGACTACAAATCTCCAGAATATGAAAATTGCTAATGTTGTCACGTGAGGGAAAAGGGAAATGGTGTATGAAAGGTATGTGGGCAGACTGTAAATACAGAACTCAACAGTTGATGTTATTTGATTGTGGTTGTTGTTGTTTGATTGTTGTTGTTGCTGTTTGATTGTTGTTGTCATTGTCATTGTTTGATTGTTTTGTCATTGTTTGATTGTTTTGTCATTGTCATTGTGTTGTTGTTGTTTGATTGTTGTCATTGTCATTGTCGTTGCTCATTGTCGCCGTTGTCGCCGTTGTTGATGTTGATGTTGTTCTTGTTCTTGTCCTTGTCCTTGTTCTTGTTCTTGTCCTTTTCCTTTTCCTTGTCCTTGTCCTTGTCCTTGTCCTTGTCCTTGTCCTTGTCCTTGTCCTTGTCCTTGTCCTTGTCCTTGTCCTTGTCCTTGTCCTTTTGTCGTTGTCGTTGTCGTTGTCGTTGTCGTTGTCGTTGTCGTTGTCGTTGTCGTTGTCGTTGTCGTTGTCATTGTCATTGTCGTTGTCGTTGTCGTTGTCGTTGTCGGTAATATGCTCTGTATCAAAGCCACCGAACAACGGATGGGCATAAATAGATCTGCCCACCACGATTTCGTGGTCATCTACATCCTTTTTGTTTTTCCAAATCCTCGTCCGACATTGACATTTACGCAATGCCTCCCCCATCAGTGAATTCTCTCATTCAATATCAAATCGAGCATTCCGGCTACATGCGCCTCTTAGCCGCCCTCAGGTTCAAAGATCTGTCAAGTAAGATCAGTAACTCCGAAGAGCGGGGTGATGATCAGAAATTCAGGAACGATTTACGCCTCCTGGAGCTTATTTCTCTCTGCATGGTGACTGGTAATGACGGAGATGTAGTTGCATCAGCATTCTGGAGAAAAAGTAGCCAATCTATTACCATCGTTCTTGCTAAAAACGACGCCGCTGGATCAAACGACTCAAGGGATGCTAAAGAATTCTTCAAGAAGTTGATAGGCTCTCAAAACCGGCAGCTTAAAGATCTTATGCCGTTTTTGGTGAAACGCGGACAAAAGTTTCATCAGAAGCGCATCGACAAACTGCGGGAAATCACTCAGGAAGTGAAAGGCACTAATCTCCTCGCTATCGAGAAATATTGTAGGGGAAAGAGTTCCGCGGGGCTCGAGTCAGAGTTTCCTAAACGAGGACAACATCTTTTGCATCTTTGGGAGTCGACCGGTACCAAAGTATCAGACTTGAATCTCAGGAAAGCTCTCACAGATATCATAACAGATCTGGCTTCAGGATTGCAGCTTGACACTGGCCGTGACATGAGTTCAAAATTCGAACTATATGCAAGCGCTGCAGCAGCACTTGCAGATTCGCCATTTTTTACCCGATTAATGAACGGCAGCTTGACTCACCGCGTGATTAATAAAGATGGCCCCCATGTGCTATCTAAGTTTTGGAGACGTCTGGACAAAATGCGTCCATATCTACGCATTTCGAAACTCATGAATTTTGTTCAGGAATTGTCTGAAGTCAACATCACTTGGGTGTCACATGGCACAGCGTCACCAAAACATGTCGAGGAGATGAACAAGACGGCGATTAAAATTCCGAGTGTTCTAGACGTCGCACTAAAAGTTGCAAGCCGATACATTGAAGACCCAATGGTCCAAAGTCTGACGATCAATGATCTCGAGAGAGAATTTCGTTCTCGGAATGATTACTGGATAGACTTGGAGGAAAGCAATACTAGCTCATTTGCACAGGACAGATACATCCGGCCAAAACTGCACGCTGAGATTCAGATTATCCTGCACTTGTCTAAAGTCGATACGAACAAAGGGGAACGTCCAATAGGCTGTAGTAAAAGGAGCTGCTTCCAGTGTAAACTGTCCATGGATCTTCTTGACAACGGCAGATGGAAGACTGCAGGTGCTCACGCCTGGCCTTATAACACGGCAGCATTAACCGGACAGGAACAATGTGACATAAGTGTCCGGAGTCATGTCAGGAATCTCGCAATAGATGGAGTAGAACAACTCCTTGGTCTAAAGCCTGCACGTCCAACCCACGGCGCGAAGCCTTCTGAAGATTATGCCACGGCTTCCAGCTCAGAGGGCGAGTCGGAATCTGACCTCGATGAAAAATCGCACAGTTTGCACAGTAAAGCTTCGGCAAGTTGAATGTTCGTCTGAGTGCCATTATGTATCGCGTTGAAGGGCAACCATGATCGAGTACTAGCCCTTGGTTGTCCTGTTGTACCAGAATATGTCATTGAAATACTTGTGCTATATATATTGTCAGTTTACTAAATTGATCATGGGGAGATGCCCGTAGCATACTTGGTACGCGACCAAATGTATATAGTACGGACCCATAGGCTCATTTGGATTTGAGACCCACAACCGGATACGTCACAGCCTAAATCATCACTGAAGTACTGACCCGGGACAGTCTTTGAACTATCCCGACAGGAAATGACATGTCGTACAGATTGACCTAGATTGGCATGGCAGTACAGTGATAGTGAGTTGACAAAGAGTATCCGATGAAGCGTATCTTCCGGACAAAGATCTCATGCCACGGCTGATGTGACGTGACTACGATTCCGTTCATCTCACAATTGTTTCTTCCTTCACCACAAACGAGTTCTGTAATTGTGAACTAGCCAATCAATGATCCAAATGGAAGTCGACTGCCACTCCCCCTCTTTCATGACTTTACCAACGAAACGCGCCCGTTCTCCCGGGAGCCCTAATGACCGTCCTAATGTAGGCTTTCATAGTCGAGCTCCGTGAAGATGTCGCTGAAGGATCATATACATATGTCGTAGAAACGACCTTCGCTGACAATAGACCGCTTTAGGCTTGCCCATTCGAACGGAAATGTAACACAGAGTCCTGCGGGAAGTTCGCGCTTTCCTTCTGAGGACTGGGTGCGGCAAACGGATGGGCTTACTATCCATAGTCCTGTAACTGTAGATTTGGGGATTGTAGAGGATTGTGATGAGGATATGGTAAGCGTGCATTTTTTTACTGGTCTTATACTGCATTTCATACCACATAAAAAACTACCGTCCGAAAATGGCTTCTGACACAACCCCTTTGTCCAGAGCATAGAATCAGTCCCGATAGAACCACCAAGACACGCCCCAAAACGCCCTGCCCTTCCTCCGATACAAACAGCACAAATGGACTGTATGCATGCATCGTTGTCCCGGTATCATCTCCACCAACATACCCCAAGTTTTACCGGTCCCTCTACACTGACACCTCTTGGCCCGCTAGTTACTGTTCTTCCTCCAACGCCGTCCGTACCAACGTCACCGGCACAGTACACCGATACTTCGCCTATGCAGATGCAGACGCAGATACCAATATGTCCATCGACACCTGTGGATAATTCAGCGGGCGATAGTACAATGGTTCTGTCGTCTCCTGGAGAATCATTCACGGCTCCAGTTCCACGGAAGCAACGCTTTACAATGGGTCCGCGCGCTGATTGTATGAAGTGCCAGATGAATGTGAAGGGTCATTCAGTGCACTATTGACGCCGATGAAGGATGTATTCATGGGCTCAGATTACAGCCGCTACACAGAGTAGTTATAGAGGCCCGTTTATAATGAACGATCCGCCTTTAACGGCTCATTAATTCGCTTCTCGTTACTGAACTTGGGAGTCTCTGCACTTGAAGTCGAAACCACCAGCTTAAATTACCTCCTGCTCGTCTGGGAATAAATGGCGTTCTTCGTTGGACACCTGCTATAGACGGCCTATATTGAAGTCAGTAACGCATTCCAAGCCTGAGGCCAGGGGTCCAAAGTGCTATTGGACACTGCGCTGTCATTTGGCATCAACGGACTTCTCTCACATACGCGTTTCGTGAACGCAAGTTGTTCTGGATGCTCTCGCCTTCTCTCTTGTGATGTTGGCGTCGGCCTACATCTCCAGACGGGTAGCTACTCCTCACAAAAGCCTGCCTTTGAACGCGGGAATCAGATTAGTACAGGAACAAAGTTCTCGAGAGGGAAGCCATCCATGATCTCTCAGAATGCTGGCTTTGGTGTCTTCCGTTGCTTTTAGACTAGGTAGTGATTGCTGTCGGACGGGATTGGAATTCCGTCTTCATCCTCCAAATGACGGTCAACGACGTAGAATGAAAGGCGGTCGACTATCTTGCCATATTTCGGTTGTTTGGCGTGATATGTCGTTTTCGAGGAGATGCATGAGATGGTTCCATAATGGACTAAGGGAGACCATTAGTAAAGTATTTGCCAAATACTAGGCAAGCAAGAGATTATGTTGTCGCCTCCAGTATAGTATGTATTGACTGCTGAACGAGCATTTTTAGTGAGAACTGTGAGACCCATATCAAAAAACGGGCTATATTTTAAGGGAGAAGAAGGGTTTCAACAAGGACCAAGGACTTTGGCTCGAATACGGCTGACTGAATAACGACTGACTTTGTTTGCCAGTGTCAAGGAAATAAAGCACATGTAAATACACGATCTGTGAATCTGGAAAAAAAGAGTTTACGATACAAATGTGCTAACCGCCACAGTATGACCACGACCTTGCCATTATTTTGGCATCTATCTTCTTCATCGAAAAAGGAGCGCTTAGATGCCTCCGTAAAGCTTATTGGGGCTTTGGAACAGTTTCAATCACAGTTTGTTCCCACCAACAATTCTGGTGCGACCCCCGGCTCAGGATCGGACGAGGAGGATGAGGATGAGGATGAGGGAGGGCCCTCAAAGTCGGACGGCTTGGACTTACTCAATGTGCAAGACGTGTCGTACTCAATACGACGGCTGGTACGCGGTCTGGCCAGCCCTAGGGAGAGCAGTCGGTTAGGTTTTGCGGTTGCATTGACTGAGGTGACAATTTACTTGACTGTTGCCATCTCAAGATTTGCTCAAATTCATTGATATATAGCTTCTTTCTCGGATACAGACTGTGACATGCAAACAGATTGTAGCTCTGATTTTGAATGGAAGCAAAGTTCAAGGTTCAATGTCCGGCCAAGAGGAACGCGACATCTTGTTGGCCCGTTTATTTGGTCTGACCGCTGTGATACAATCTGGCCTTATCGTACGCACCGGAACTTTGAATACCTCTGCCGCACACGCGTCTGCCCTTTCCAGTTTCGAAGAGGTCATCAAGGAATTACTTGCCCTTGGGGAAAAGAAGTCGTGGTTACGCGAAAGCACATGGTGGACGATTAACCTGGCTATTGACGCCTTGAAAGACGGCCAGATTACTTGGAGGAATGATGCCGGCTTCTGCACTATTCAACAATGCTTTGCGGATCACGATACTTGGTCCCCAGAAAAGGTCGCCTTGACGTTGAAGCTGCAGGCGTTATACCCAGATCAAGATTGGCGTAAGCTTTGCTCGCCCGCGTTCAAGAATCCTGATCTATTGCATGCCGGAAATTTGCAGAATTTGGCGCGTATTTTAAAAGTAATATTACAATCATACTCAAGTTACGCACGAACTTATGAGAGATTTGCTCATTCAGGAATCAGCTCTCGAAGATAACGATGGAGAAGACGTTCCAAAAACTATCACAGGAAATTGGAAACCTCAGCTCCATTTCGTTTGGGATACTATACTCGATCAACTTCTGCCTGGACGCGATGCTTCGCAGTCGCCCCGGGGTTCCTTCCAAGAGTTTTTCCGTATCGTCGTTGATGGTAGCTCAATCTTTGTTTTGTAGGAGTAATATTGCCTCACCATTCCTCTGTCCTCTAGAATCCTTGTTCTCGTCAACTGCTTCGGTCGAACGGAAATATTGGGGCTTCCAAGTCTTCCAAAAGGCCTTACCTCGTGTTACTCAGGATACTATGCCCTTGCTCTTTACGAAAAATTTCATGCGAACTTGGATTAATCATCTTTCAAAACCAGATCGTTATCTGCACAAAATTGCGCGGCAGACGGTAGATATCCCCCTATATAATTGCGTTAACAGTCGTATTGACCCAACGGACCTAGGCGACCGATGTACAAGCCTTCGTTCAAAGCAATCCTCAACTTGGTTTCGCCTTAATTCTACAGCTGACCGGTGTCAATGGCAGCCACCAGTTCGATAGGTTGACAAAGACCAAGACCGTTGAAAGTATCTTGACATCCATGGATGTAGAGGGCATCAAGAACTACATTGAGTATCTTCTGGGACAAGTCAACGGGCCGAGTCAAACCACGTATATCGCCTTTCTCTTTCTCCTTTCAAAGCTGATTTTGTTCAGTGAGGACATACACGCTATCAATTCTCGTCGATCGTGGATTATCGAGCAACTTGGTGGGCTCATTCGCAGTGGTTCGATACCGAAGAACGACGATTGGGTGCAATCAATACTAGATTGGCTTGTCGTCCATGGTCTCTTCACCGTCAAGAAGAAAACCGAAAAGAGTCGTTTCCTTGCTGTACGTCTCATTGCCAGCCTATCATGTTCTGTCGGAAAATTGGACTCATACCCACTGTAGTTGCACGCCATACCCAATCCCATGTTCTCCGATGAGCTCCGTCAATCATGTCGGACCAGACTCCTTACCTGCATTAGTGATCTAAATACGCAGACCTCTGTTGTGAAATCGGGCGATAAGACATCGAAGATGTCTGCAGTTGCTTCTGACGGGGAGTTCTGGGTGTCCAAGGTTTTGGCAACCATTCAGACTCTGAAGGAGGACAGTAAGCATGTCTCGTTGCAGAATAACCTGGAAGACGACATATTAGTACATTGCACAAAGGCACAGGAACTTGCCGCTCATCTCAAAACTGTCAGCTAACTTGCTTGTGATCTTTAAGTTCTGGCTTACAGTCTATTATCTTGCAGATGACGGATGAACGGCAGGAAGCAGCGAAAGGAGTTGTATTGCTTTTGTCTGCTACGGTTTTGGAGCAGTATTGTTCAGATGAAGGAGATGAGATTAATACTGAGGCATTGGAGGTTTGTCTATACTTTTCAATGTTGAACTAGGACCTCAGAGATCGATAGGCATCCATTGATGGGGCGAATAGGATGTTCCCTCAAAGCAAAAAGGGCAAAAAAGGCAGGAAGTCTACTCCAGCTGATACTGATCTGCCTGCTCCAGAACCAGTTGATGTTTTTGTCGACACTATCATTGGTTTCTTGGAAAAGTCAACTGCATATATGCGTACAGTTGGGAACCAAGTCTTCGCATTGTTGTCAGGAGCTGTTCAAGAGTCCACCATCGACCTCATCGTCACAGTGAGAATCTTCACTTCATTGATTGATGAGTCAGCTGTTGAACAATTTGCGCATTAGCAACTGGAGCGACGTGATCCTGCTGAACTCCTCAAAGACGCGGATGAGGACGAGGAGATGGAAGACGTCAATGAAGACGAAGAGGATACTATGTTAAATAGTTCTGAAGACCCAAGTGACGACGATGATACTGGAGAAGAAAGTGACGAGGACAGCAATGACGAAGAAGAGGACGTTGAACTGCGGAGAAAGATTGAGGAGGCGTTACGCGTTAATGGTATAGAAGCCGCTACTGGCGATTCTGATGAGGAAGAAGAGCTCATGAACGATGATCAAATGATGGCTATCGACGAACAGCTTGCGGCAGTTTTCAAAACACGCGCCAATGAAAAGAAATCAGGGAAAGGTGAGCCATCATCAGATCTCTACCTGTTCATTGAACCTTATCGGCTACAGGTGTCGATGTCCAGCGTGAAGCTACTCACTTCAAAAATCGAGTCCTCGACCTGGTGGACACGTTTGTCAAGAAGCAACCATCCAGTCCACTGGTTCTCCGATTGCTGTCCCCTTTGATTGACCTAATTTCTGGCACTGGTCTTGATGAACGTCAGTTATCCGATAAAGCCAAAGGCATACTTCGTTCAAGGATTACCAAGTCAAAAGACATACCAGATAACATCAGCATGGAATTGGCTTTGACCATCGCCAGTGATGTCCATACACGTGCCCGCAAAGTTCACTCCTCTGACATGCTCGCCATTCTCAGCCAATGCAGTCTTTATCTCTTTAGGATCCTCGCCCATTCCAATTCCGAAAAACCTCTTATTCAGCTTTACCAGGAGTCACTAGCTGATTTTCTCACAAGAAAGAACTCCGCTCTCAACTCTAACTTCTTCCAAGATTTCATTCGACGCCATTCGGCATCCGCATGGACCCTCCGTAACGATCTTTTAGACTTATCTGGCAGAGCAGTCAACGCCTACCGACAAGGACAAGCATATCAACTCCTAGAGACGCTCATGAGTCAACTTTCTGCTATGGTATGTCCTCTTAATCGACCAGAAAGCCGAGCCGTTGCCTCATGCGAAGTGTAGGGTGATATAAACTTTTCTGAAGTGGCTGAATTTGCTTCGCGTCTCCAAGAAGTTTCACTGAGGGTGGTCACCGATGCATGCACCGACAAAGTCGCTCTTAATGCTGCCCAACTGAAAGAAGTCTTGAAGCTGGCACTTGCAGCTGCCCGTCAAACTCAACGACTCAATCGCACCTCTCATGTCGAAATCTGGCAATCAGATTCGTGGCATTCGCTAGCTGGCCGTCTTGGTTCATCAGACCGCTACAAGACATCTGCAGGGCTACCGAAAATGTGCGAACAGATAGTCCGTATTTCGAAGCCGGCAAACGCGCCGGAACCATCGGCCAAGACTGAGGCGCCTGCTCCCAAAACGAAAAGAAAGGCTGAAGAGTTTCTCGAAGCGGAAGACGCCTCGAATACGTCGAAAAAATCGAAGCGGAAAAAGGTCAAGTCAGATAAAACTTGAACCCAATGCTTTAGATGGATACGCCGCTCACTCAATAGCTCAAGTTCACTGGAACAATAGCCCTATGAGTATCTGTACTTCATTGTAATTCGCTCTGATTCGCTCTGAGTCTTGCATAACAGTTTATCACGTATTCCGTCGTGTGTAGTCTACCCAGCTGCAAAGGATTATACAGGATCTCTTTAGATATTTCAGGTATATATTCACACTCTCCAACATTTCGACTCTATAGTACTGCCGAATCCAGAACAGATCTCGCCATGACGCGTAATTCCTCTATTTTGATAGTTCCAGCCGTTCCTTCATTGATATAGTTAACAAGTAGTTTGACGCTTTTAAGGATTCTGGACATTGATGACTATTCAGCGAGATGTCGTGGCAAAACAGCATCATACCTACCTGTTACGCCTTGTGCGATTCTTGATGTGAATCTGTAGTTTCGAAGCAGATTCAGTAGCCACAGATAGAAGTGATTCTGGAAGGCCTGCAAGACGTCCACACTCTATCCCGAAAGATCCTACGAAGATGTCAGAACGTAAATCAATTGGACGATTTATTAACATACCCGACGCCATGCCGGGGATTAGTCTGTATAAAAATGTGATTTCTCGGATACCATTGACTCGAGTATCTTCTTCAAACCCCATGTGCAAATTCTCCACATCGAGGGGATACTGACTTGCAAGGTTGGAAGCAACCAGAGGGTAATGGGTTATGAACAAGGTTTTGCACTTGGCGTTTTCTACAAGATGTTGCAAGACAGCATCCGCTATTGCCATCTAAGAACAATAGTCAGCCTTGCATTTGGCAACGCTCGGAAACGGTATAGAATGGAAAATTGACTGACTCCATCGAAGGTCGATGTTCCTCTTCCAAGCTCGTCCAGAATCACCAGACTATGCTGAGTTGCAGAACCCAGTATTTCGCTTGTCTCCGACATTTCAACCATAAAAGTTGACCGGCCTCTTGCCAAATCATCGGATGCTGCGACGCGGTCAGGTGGGATAACCGTGGTAGCCAAGGGAGTCTACATACCCCCCATTCTGGTAAGAACAGTATCAACTAGACCCATTTTTACTGATGTCGCTGGCACATATGATCCAATTTGTGCCATGATGGCGATGAGAGCTACCATCCGGACACAGGAGCTCTTTCTGATCAAACCATGCGCTTAGTACTGAGAGAAACCAGTCAAATATTACGCACCCTCCCATGTTAGGTCCGGTTATGACTTTGCTTCTTGGCTTACCACCGCCCATGATGACAGTATTTGGGACAAAGGGATCCGGTCGAAGCGCCTCGACCATTGGATGTCGACCATCGATAATCTCTAAAGCGTCATTGTCTGTGAAGGTTGGTCGAACATAATTTTCCTGTAGAGCTACCAGTGCGAGACTAAGCAGGCAATCAGCAGTAGCAAGCTTATTGATGACATTTCGCAGTATGTTGTAGTAGTTCAAAGCAATCCCCTCAAGAAACGATGAGAATGCCCTATTTGCAGCGGCCTATGCATCAAGTCAGATAACAACGGATTTGAGCAAGAACAAGATGATCCACCTGGAGCGTCTCCTGATATCGCAATCTCTCCTCCATTTTTTCTCGAACCACCAGCGGCTGATGTCGGGATACGACCCTTGTTCTGCAATCAGAGTCTTGTCAGTAGGCGTTGTCTTATGATCGGAAGGAGGCGTACTTGGAATGGAGTATCCAATGATCAGGTATAGGCCGCTTGTCACTATTCTTATGTTCCACGAGGAACTGAAAAATGCCATGGCCATCGTCAGGTAATATGACAGCGAGTTACAAGTTTATTACCTCATCTTTCAAATGCGTTGTCCATTGAAGGGAAGGCAATCGCAGCAGCTTTCTAACTGATAACGTTGAATCTTTGATAGTCTGCATAAGTTCATTAACTCACTTGCTTTTAACTGATCATCAAGTTCAACGTTCACAAATTGGATGGCCTTTGAAGATAGAAATGCTTAGACAAGTTCAAATTGAGATCGGTATGACAACATACGACGTCTGCATCACTAATTTCAGGATATCGCTCTGGGTCTGTCCACATGGTATCTTTCCTGCCTTCTGCTGCCTGGTCAAGGCGGACAGCACTCATGAGTTCTTTCATAGGTACTTTGAGTTTTGGAAGCGAGAAAATAATTTCGTTCAAGAGGCTGGACCTAAAACCAACATCTGAAGGAGACGCGAAGTCGTCAAAAGCCTGCGCTATCCTATCGAAAGCCGGTAGAAGTACCGCTAGTTCCTGCGGTGTGCACTGATTGAAAGTCAAGATGGTCTGCATCTTTACGTTCACAAAAACCATGTGTTCCTCACCTGTCCATATTGAATCCTGCAAAGACCCTTAGCAAGGTCTGGAAGCCTTTTGAGGACCAGACGAAGTGTTACCAGTTTCTCCGAAGGACTTTCCAAGATCTCTTCCACAGCTTCGGCGCGTTCATTTAGCACGCTACTAACGTGTATGAGAAGTTGGATCACGTTGCGAAACAAGAGCACAATTCCTCACCGTTTATCCACTAGTGGTCGTCCGATCCAGCTACGAAGTAGTCTCGCACCAAACTTAGTCTTGGTCTTATCTAGCAGCCACAAAAGCGACCCAGTCACTGTACCATCGGTTTCATTTCGATATAATTCGAGATTGGTTAGAGTATTTGCAGCAAGGAGCATATGTGTTTTCGTCATGAACTTGGTGAAAAACTTCGTTTCTAGGAAAGCATCCGCGATGCTGAAAGCTGAGAGGTATTTGATTGCATGGGCAAGTGCAATCACCACTCTCTTCGGTAAATCAGCGACCTCCGCCATTAATTGCCCTAAAGGAATTGCGGTTCAACTGCGATGTCCTCAAGATAGATACCAAAAGACGGTACCTGATTTGAAACTCTCAGACGCTACCGCTGAGTGTGTTTTATTGGTGTAGAACTCGGAAACTAGGTTGAATGCGTCGGTATATGACAAAATTTCTTTGAAATACTCGGTACGTGTCCCATCACCAACAGAAGAGTTCCTGCAGAAGAACGCAATGAATTGAAGAATCTGGTTCAAGGATAAGGAGTAACCTCGTAAAGTACTGCAACATCTTGATGGTTGGGTCAGAAAGCTCAGTTTTGGGCAAGAGTAACTCGGCTGGTCGTATATGGACTAGCCTAGTCTGATACACGTTAAGTATTCAAATTCTCGAACATTCATGGATCATATACTCACCTCAAGCTCGATTCGCATTAGAGTATCTACAGCCACACATTAAGCAGGGACACCGACCACTCATAGATTATTCCTACCTTCAAAATCGTCCCAGACAACATCCCCAGTACTGGGGGAGATTGTGATCATACCAAATGAGACATCACTTGTAGTACCCTTCTTCGCATGCTCAACAATACACATGAAAGGGGGAGGGTTGTATCGTTCCAAATCATCGACAGAGTCGAGGTCATCGACATAACTGAGAAATATTTATTGGTCTGTAAATTGAAATAAATAAGAATACATGCGTTGCAGCCGTATACAAGTGCAAGAGCTTCCTCTTAAAAGGGGCGTTTCGATTATCGCCGGCTTTCTTGAGTGCTGCAGTCTCAGTTTGCCCGACGATCCCAACTTTGTAACCTCTTGAGAGTAGCCTGAGCCCTCGGCTCATCAAGATAACACTTATTATATGAGGACCGTTTTACGTACTTCTTCAGATGTACATTAAGTCGATGTGTTGGAATTGAAGCGACCAAAAAGTTTCGATGCTCGAAAGCTACCATTCCGAGCTCTTTTGCTGCGACCTAGACGATTGTTTTTCAGTATATCGAAGTGTACTGATAATATTGCCTTGCCTTGGCATCGTCGCCAAAGAACCTATACTTATATCCAACTTCAAAGAAAAGAATGGTTCCGGGATTTTCTTCTTTGAGTTGAAGAACCTATATTGACACCTCATTAAACAAACTAAACCTGGAACCAACGACACGGCTGATACGATACCTGTTGCTCCAATGGTGTGTAAGGCTCTCCACTAGGTCCAATCACCACATTCTTTTTGGACTTGGAAGCAGCGGCGCTAGCAATTTTGCCTTTCCCTTTATTTTTGTTAGAGAAAAGAGCGGTCAGCTCTTTGAAAGCATGGTCAGACTCTTCGCCTGCACTTTCAGTTTCTTCCGCTTCAATGGGAGACGCTGCTCTACTCAAGTCGGGGTGACTCGGTTTCCGAATAAATGAATGATTATCCAAAAGCAGCTTTTTCCTGAAAACCTCACGCCGTCTTCCGGCAGCAACAGCTTCTGCTTCGGTGGGCTGCGTTGGAGCTGTACTGGCAAATTTATCTGGAGACACCGACGTGAAGCGCCACTGGCTGGCAACACTCGCACGCTGCGGTGTCACAAGCTCTCGCGAGGCATCAGACGCGCTTGACTTCTTTAGTCTTTTTGTAGGTGGTCCTTCATCGCTGTCACTAGACAAGTCGAGTTCGATAGGAGAACTTGCCCTTTTCCCAGACGAAGATCTTTGAGAAGGGTGGAAAAAAGAAGAGATGGTAGGCTGCGACCGCTCCGGAGTCTTCTTCGACGGCATGTACACGTTTAGAAGACACTATTGTGGCGCGAAACCAATCCGACACGCAGAAACCACCAAATAATGAATAGTCACGTGAAAACAGCTTTTTTGGCCAAAGGCTCCCGTCACGGTCTTTGAAGAATGCTTTCAGGTCGGCTGAGCCGGTCTGCCAGGACTGTTGGTCCCTGGCGTCAACTTTTTTGTCCACGAGCAGCATTTTTGGTTCGACTCTACTCTGCTACGCCTGCTCAGGATGGACCTGTTACTTCAGAAACCAACCGTATGTCATCCATTGGTTACTTTTGCGTCATATATTGATCCTTCAACTTCAGGCGCGGAGGTGACCAAAAAGCGATTCTGGAATGACGTTGGATTAGAAAAACGCGGTTCCACCTACGTAGTGACTCTAGACAAGCGTCCACTGAAGACTCCGTCGGGGAAGGTTCTAGCACTACCTGAGAACAAGTCGATGATGGCTTCGCTCATTGCAGCAGAATGGGATCACCAAGCAACACTATTGAAGCCTCATGCACTTCCAGCAGTGCGTGGCTATACTTGGTCATTCATTAGTCGAGGCTGAACAGCTGTCCAGACGTCCGTCACTGCTAGAGCTATAGACGGATTGGCAGAACAAGAAACGCGTTCTGCTGTTCAAGAAGCACTTTTAAAATATCTAGACACCGACACTATTTGGTCAAGATAATCTCAGAGTTTCTCTTGCACAGATTGCTAACTTGCATCCAGCTTCTATCAGGACTACCCTCCGCAACTTGAACGGTTACAGGCCGAGCACTGGGATCCACTTCTAGAATGGGCACGAAAAACATATGATGTTGAGATTAATAAGGCTGAGTCCATTCTATTCAGCGCTCAACCTGAGGCGACAAAAGACAAATTCCGACAAGTCATAGCTAACTTTGATCAATGGCAATTGGCAGGTGCGTTGATTGATCATCTTCTGTCTGAACGAAATTGATCACCATTTATAGCATTGGAACGTGCGACGTATACCACAAAGTCATTCATTATCGGATTAGCACTGGTGACTAAGTATCTCACTGTCGAGCAAGCGGCTTTGGCCGCGACTGTGGAGGTTTGTAGTCAAATTGAACGGTGGGGAGAAGTAGAAGATAGTGCGTCGCTGCAAACTACTCCCGAGATTGAATCTGACTATCTATGTTCGTTCTAGCGCATGATGTAGATTATCATGATGTGAGAAGACAGTTAGGCAGTGCTGCCTGCCTCCTGTCGAGCATCTAATAGAGCCGCTGAGTTCGCTTTCGCTTTTCGGTATGATGGTACCATGATGAAACACATGATCTGTCTGTATGGACGAAGCTGGCACAAATCACCATCCCCTTCTGATATACATGTGTAGATCCGTGTCAGATCTAGACAAATGTCTATGGGAGTTTTGAGTCAAGGGGTGATACGTCCATCGTCAAGGGCCTGGGAGTTCTCATCTCATGTCTTTAAGAAGCCGATTGCTCACAAGGACTACTTTGATGGTGTGTTTCACGCATGTATTTGGTTTACCAATTCCGAAACTACATATAGCTTACTTGAAGCCTGAGAACTAAGGGATGACCTCACAACGCATGGGTGTTACACTTCCCTTGCTACATCTGTGGACGTGGAGTAGTATCTGCACTTTGACAAGGCAAGTGTCTGAGATGGGTAGCATATAGTAACTCACACTTGCGTATTTAAACCTGGCGGTGGCGTCTCACGAGTCCTTTTCCACGTGTTTTTGTAGTGGTCTTGTACCGATTATTTTCCAGGCGGCCCGAAGGCTCTCACAATCTGCAAAGAGCGGAACCCATGTCGGAATATAGAAACAGCATCATTTTTTAAGCATATAAGTAAGACGTCTTGCAAGACTCTTTTCAATCCTCCTTCGCAGACACAATGACGCACGCCATCCTCGAGAACTTTGACCCTTTCGCAACTCACCCGTTCACAAATGGCTCGGGTGTTGTACCTGCTCCACCCATGCCGTCCCAATATCCCATACCTATCTCAACGTCTCGTGCTCATTGCGACGACGCGGCCTCAGCCTCCTCGTCACCTGCAGACACATCCACCTCGTCCTCACTCCCCAGTGGCTCACCCCAGTCACCTCCCTTCGTCAAGATTCCACAGCCGCGACGTATAACATCTCCGCCGTCAAAGCCGAATGTCAGTCAACCCATATTTGTGCCCTTCAGGCATGAGACATCGTCGCCTGACCTGGTACTCCGCAAACCTAAGTCGTCGTCCTTCACGGATTCGTTTGCCCGAAGATCATGAAATTGTGGCTTCGTCCAATTTGTCTGATATGCTCTATACCCGTCGTGAGTTAGCCCCTGTCTACTCTCTGCAGATACCTTGACATCGGAGGCACAGTCACATAGTGATACCACCCCAAATGCAACTCACGGCCGGAACTTGTCAAGGAGATTCATTTACACGCTTGTACCTTTATGTAGTAGTAAATTTTATCAAAAGATCTGTGACCCACTGGATGGGGGTTCCTCGGTCTCGGTCTCGAAGCAAGTGTTCCTCAATCTTTCTGAGAACGTATGAGGACTTGCTGTGTGGGTGCGGTTGCTCGTTCCTGCGGCATCATGCCTTTGGCCGCCGGCCCGATTGATTATATAATAGACATTCGAGTTAGTAGGGTGGAGGACGACTTTTTTCTGAAATAACCAGATTTGGATTCAAAACGCGGGATGTCGGGAGTGAAATTTCTGGCCCTTTTTGTCTGTATCTTGACGCTTACATTTGTCAAAGATTTCCTCCAGAAGTACTCACGTGACAAGTGATGGCCGACCTGCCGAGTCTTGTCTCTATCACTTTTCATCGAAAAGTCGTGCTGCATTTTCCGTGATATTCTAGTAGTCATGTATACATAAAAAGAGTTGCCCTACGGGAGTTCCCTAGAGGTGACCTTCGAATATGAATACTTCTCTGAAGCCTGGAGGGTACGCTAATTCTCGGCAGCGGCAACCATTTCCAACCAACTGCCAACCAACAATCATGTCCACTAAAGCATTATCATGCTTAATCTCCTGATACACAGAGAGTTCTAACTCTCCCCGCCATTATCCACCGACTTGAATCAGACTTATGCATTCAAGCTAGTTGCGCCAGCCACCGGCCCGGGTCGGTTATAATAAAGGGACAATCGTTGACCAAGTTTTGTTATCGACTGTTTGGATTCCTGAGAGGGTCTTCACTCAGTTGAACATTGGTCAAACACTAGTACCCTCCAGAAGTCGTCGGCAGTATTTGAGCTAATTTATTTGTTTCTTCAACAGTTGTCATGCTCCCACCACCCCCTCCCAGCGAGACTTCTTATACTAGTTGTTACTGCGAGGAAAATATATACCTATTAGCCCAAGCGTTCCTTGACAACGCCGACATCTCTCAAGACTGGGATACTTTCGCTGTCTTCATTTCTAATCCATTTAAATCGGTACTTCAAAGCCATTGGTGTCGTTTCGCGGGTGTCTGATTCTTCATTGTCCTCAAACCGGTTTTTAAAAGGTCGCTCTATGGAGCCAGAAACGCGCGCTGGAGCCGAATTTGCCTGTAATTTGGGATTATCATGTCGTGCTCCTGTTGCGACCACGCGGTCCTACTCAAGGGGACATTATGCGCACGACTACCGCATCCGTGGATGCTGAAGACGAATCTACAAAGCTCTGGATATATGATTTCGATACCAGACTTCCATTGCCGTGCCTCCTCGAAGGTAACACGATATTCCAACATTATGTTCCTGTCTACCCAAATTCGAATAACATATCTCACAACAGATTACATGTTCAGTACCTTCATGGATGTTCCTTCGCGCTATGAAAGGTACGTTCTACACGTGTTTTCAGCACAATATCGAAACAATGTGGGCATTTTCAGTCTCTTCAGAATCATACCCGGTGACGTATTTGTAAAGCAGTTTGCTTCTGACCGTTCTCATATGGTGAGTTTTCTCATTTCAATCAACATACATATGTCTCAACAATTTAAGCTTGTGGACGAAGACGACGGGGCTGTCACACAAGCTGATAATCTTCAGTG
Organism: Termitomyces sp. MG145; assembly: GCA_003313055.1. NCBI lineage: Eukaryota > Fungi > Basidiomycota > Agaricomycetes > Agaricales > Lyophyllaceae > Termitomyces > Termitomyces sp. MG145. The sequence goes on along the minus strand of QGOB01000066.1, from coordinate 135,425 downwards.
GACAGACAAGGTGTACATATCGCCGCCTCCTTCTTATGAACCTATTTGTGGAATAGGTGCGGCTGAAAAAGGCGTAGTGAACAACCTTATGTCTAGCTTCGTTGACATGGTGTGTTCTGAGCGGACATTTGGGCATGTAATAGATAGAGCGGCAATGAGTAGAGTAAGGAGTTAGCAGGAAAGAAGCGTGACTTCAAGCAATTTGTAACATATGTCACGCAGGCGTTTCCACACTTTCAACATCTTTCCAGCTGTTGTATTTTGCTTCTGACTCGTTGCTGTGTATCAATTTTGCCCCATCTACTATGACTTCAATTCCATCCTCCTCGGGCTCCGCGAACGGTCATGTTGCACATGTCAATGGCTCAGCTTCACATACTTATTCCGAAGGCGGCTCGGAGTCACCAGAAGTCAGCTTGGGAGGCTCACAGTCGTCTGTATATCCAGTGAATGGGTTCGCACAGTGCGTACATTCCCGTTCAACATGCTTTACTATTATTCTATGTTCCACGGCGCCGCATGGGCGACATGTATCGGACATCATGTCGACGCGCACGAACTGACAAAGTTTTGCTGTTCAGGCCTCCATATTCTAATCCTCACAATGAAGAAATTATTAGTCATTTGTATCATGCTGGCTTCCAGACAGGAGTACGTCTTTGAATGCCTATCAATGGCCTCTTTACTAAAGCGTATCGGACGCAGCATTATGCGGATACAATTCTTGTGTGTAGCATCGTTTTCTCCCGCTGAGCATACATGGCTTATTGCTTCGCTGTAGCATGTGCACCAAAATGTTTATCGCCTCCATGCTATCATTTTGTCTCGCTCGCCCTTCCTAGCTCATCTCATGTCCACGTCGCCACCGGTTAGTGGACAGCGAGTTATTCACGTACACCTGGATCAAGAACCAGAGGTGACTGAAGAAGTACGCGTATTCGACCGCTCATTTTTGTCTTGTCAACTTAACTCTCCTCCGCTCATCCAGGGATTCGCAATAGGTACATCCTGCTTCTTATTTCATGCATTTTTTTTCTCTCGTTCTAATCCTAGTATCTACTAGCATTGGGATATCTCTACTCTGCAATTTCCCTCAATTTGATAAGGCCTCACAATGCACGATCAGTTTTGGCGGCCGGATGCCTTCTTGGTGGCATGGACGATATGTGCGGGTACGCCTATGAGGCATGCAGACAATCGATATCTGTGGACACCATTGGCAACTGGGTTGAGTTTACCGACTCGATTCCTTCATCCTCCGATGATACCACCACGCCTGACCTTCCAAAATCTACAATTTTCGGCTTGTACGCACAACGATTAAAAGATGACGTTTTACACTTCCTCGTGGCCACTCTACCTGAGTTTCTTGATGTCCATCATGCGCCTTTGGATCGTTCGCCTGGGTCAGGACCAAGTGGACGGGATGTCCTTCTGCAGATCTACTCTCGCGTACCGTTTGAAATGTTTAAAACGGCGGTCGAATCACCATCCTTCCGCGTGGGTATGTACCCAGAACAAGGATGCTTCGTCGGCTTTTGCTAATTCTGGAATAGATCCTACAGGCTCGGACCAGGCTCGATTCAAGTTTGCCAAAGAAGCCATTGAGTTGCGCAAGCGGGGAATTGCACGGGGATCAGGCGCAGAAGAGACGGTTGTGCTGGCATTTGGGGGTGGGAATGGTGTTGGGAGCTCTGTGCACATTACGCGCAAGATGCGCAAGCGGCCGCTGTGGAAGGTGAATGCATAGAGGATAGTGTCTTGATTATACGATAGTCGAGGATTGTGTAGGATTTGCTTCCGTTAACGTGAGTCTTCTGACCTAATCTGGTCTAGTTCCGGGGTTTGCCAGTGGCTTTCAGTGGCAGTGGCGGGTCTGACATGTATTCTTGCTTTTAAACGTTCTGCGAGCTTGTTTTTGTTCTGCTATCATCCCAGACTCCGGCCACTGCTGATGCTGGTTATCGCTGCAAGCTTCTCTTTCTGCGCCACTGTATCTATAGAAATGTTCCCATGGACCTGAGACGCGCGAATCACGGGAGCCAGGGCTCGAAAAAGTTCATGTTATAAGAACACTTGTGTTTAGCGCAGGGTCTCTATTTAACTTTTCTATGCCCCCGACTACCTACGACCTATTCTTCACGGGCAAAGACGACCCTCGCTGTTGCGTGATCATCGGGGAGGATACCAAGCCTGTCTACCTTTGTTTTGAGACCCCAGAACGAGGCGTGTTGATGACCAACACGAGAACCACGGTGACTATATTTTTTTTTCCCTCTTTTGCTCCGGGGTGCGCGCCTGCTCATTCCCTTCAAGGTCTACAGAAACAACAAGGACGTCTGTGCAAGACTCGAGTGGAGCCCGGGCAATCACCTGGGAAGCGCGACTATAGGATCGCGCCAACTACCAATGTCACACCTCGTACTCCCTGGCTCCAGCAATAAGTGATTACTCACCGCGTGTTTCCAAAGTCGACCCATGTCTAACTGTGTTCCCTTCCAACTCTTTTTTCTAGTGCAAGAGCTTTCATTTCGGCTGATGGGAGGAGGCTTGAGTGGCGGCAGCGGGCAGATAATCCAACATCGTACGACGTGAGTCAAGGCGTCCACGCTCTTCCACCTCAACTGATAACCACCCCTCCTTCCTTGTTCAGTTGTACTCTTCACCTACCACCAAGATCGCTGCCTTCCGGCGGTATTCCCAAGCGACCGTCGTAGGGCCCTCATACGGCCTTTTCCAATACACTTTCACAAACGAACTCCTTTTAGTAGAAGCTTTACTTGCCCTGTGCCTTAATCGATGGATAGACTTGCACGGGGTGTAGGATCGTTCAATTATCTTTTTTTCTCCTTAATATCGGGTTCGCGGCAGGCTTGTACAACTACTTCCCCAATTCATCATCATCACCACAGGACATGGACAGCATATCTAACACTCCATTGGTATCGGTACTTGGCAACAATAGAAAGATATTATTATATATATATATTATATATAAAGCAATGAGACGAAACGAAAGACCTCGCAACACCGTAAAATTGTCCAACGAAAGATAGTGTGTGTGTGTGTGCGTGTGGGAAATGAAATCGACAAGGTTCATTTGACTCTCACCGTATCTATCATCTTGTCAAGCCGCTCTTCAAGGGACATGGTCATGTCACTGGCTGATAGAGATGAGGTCGGAGAATGACTAGAAACACCTGGACGAATGGCAAAGTTAAAAGATCCTGCTTCCATATTCTGAGAGAGATCTTGGATTAAGCGACCTATCCCTTCTGCAGGGGCGTAAAAGACCTGACGTGTGACGTAACCATAGTGTCAACATAAAGCCGGTGATTTGGCAAAGGAAAACATACCTTGGTCTCGGGCCGAGACTTGCCCCCCTGACTCCTCTTGCGGGAGAGGAACGAAGATGCACTACCCCTCGAACCTGATCGACCATGTTCCTTGACAAAAACTTGAAGACCCTCGTCGTTCGCGCCACGTGCACCGTACTCCGAAGTGAAGCTGGTACGACGCGTGTACACAGACTCGTCGTCCTCCTCCTCTCGTAACCCATTCACGATGTTCCTAAAGCTCCGTAAGGAAACAAAGAAGGTGGATAACAACGTAAGGAGGGACGGCGCACCATATGGTCTCTCCGTTGGCCAAGTGTATCAACTCTACAGCAGCCCCAGAATCCGATACGGGAGCCGGTTCGTCCAGGCTCGGCCGTGAGGGACCTGACTCGTTTGGAGCTGCTGCGTTCGGAGATTTAGTTTCTCCTGCGTACATATCATACCTATCGTTAAAAATATCCTGCATCAGAAAAGAGGATCTCAGGTCCACATGATAGACTACTTACAAAGAATCATAGGTTGAATTTGATTTCTCGATCGGACCTCCGGCAACTGGTGATGGAACATTCAAAGTATTCCCTCCAAGCGCAAAAGGAAGACTTGGGACTGGGGGAGATGGGCCGGAGAACCGCTTGAATGTCGGAGAGCGCGGCGGAGGGGGAGTGGGTACCCGATCATGAACAGAGCGGCTCGAGATGGACGTAACACTGAGCCTACGACCCGGCATGCTCTTCTCCATGAATGTCTTTAGCTCATCGGCAGTCATATTGCCATCAGGAACAATGATAGTCTTTCTGACCACTGCATTGCTATCACCCTGAACCTTTCCCTCCCGAGGCCGGCGAACGTGATCAGTCTGTCTGCGAGAAGTCTGCCGGGAGACTGCTGATTTATCACGTGGTCCTTGGCTGTCCAAACTTCGTCTGCCAGTATCGTGATCATATGTTTTTGGATCTGGAGTCAACGCCCGCATGCTTTGAGCGTCATACATTGGTCGACCAACGGTAGGTGACAATGCAGAATGATCAGTGGGACCAGATGATGATTTCGCGTCCGGAGTTAACACCCGCATGCTTTGAGCTTCATGCATTGGCCGACTAATAGTGGACGGCAAGGCAGAAGAATGATCAGTCGGGCTCATGGCTCCCTGACGAACAGCCGAGTTGCTTCTTGCCAATGCCGTCCAATTAGCTTTAGACGACGTAGACCCAGACCGTGCAAGAAGACTAGTCAATTCTTCTTGGTCAAGACCAATCTTATCCGCGGCTTCAAATAACTGCCTCAACGCGCTCATATCAGAGGACTCAGAAACGCCGGCGGCAGGGGGTTCAGTCTCCTGATACGTCGCCTGCGTCGAAGTCTTTTCAGATTGAGATTGAGACTGAGATTGAGATTGAACCTGCGGGGTTTCAGGGGGAGATATCGACGCAGGCTTCCGCCCAATCATCGCTGAAGAGCTCTGTAAGTTAGACTTCTCATGAAGCGAAGCAGGAGATATTGATTGGGAAATCACTGGAGGCGCCTGGAGCGATGCAGGCTCAGCTGCTGGTTTTTGCTTTCCTCGGAATCGCGCCATGAAGCCCTTCAGACCTGGGCCAGCCGATGCTGGTGGACTTGGCACAGAAACTTTAAATCTATTCTCAGTGGCACTGGAGGGAACCCTGAGCTTAGTGGGATCATAGTTAGCCATTTGCGTAGCGGTGTCTGATGAGGAAGTAGGTTCGTCGACACTCGGCTGAGAATTCTTGGCGCGCAACGTGCCTCGTAGTTTCTTGAAGCGCGAGCCAATCTTAGATGGCCCAGAGGTGTTCGTAGACGCAATTGAGGGTGGTTTGATGGGGATAGTGTCAACGACGGTTGTTGAGGCAGACACGAGGCGGGGAGTCGAGATCTGGTTGAGATTGATGCGCCTACGCGAGATGGTCGCTTGGGGATCGGGTGAGTGACCACCATTTGAAGGTTTGAGTCGCTCCGTTGCGGCGTCGATCTTTTCTTTAACCTCTTGAACGAGTTTAGCCTCTTCCTGGGGAGTCTGGGGTATCTTTGGTACCGAAGGATTACGTGCAGTCTGATAGGGTGCTGTCCGTGTTGGCGAAAGGGGTGCGCTTGTGGGTGCAAGAGTCGAGGTGGAACTGTGAGTATCATTATTAGTCAAAGGCGGATTTAGAGCTTGAGTAGACGGGGCTGATGATATATTAGGCTGCTGCGAAGCGACCTCACTTCCAGCACTTTCGGTTTCATGCCCAAATAGAGCTTGTGCCAGATCTCTGTTACGACGAGTGATGGGTGACACGTCGTCGCGCGCAAAGGGCGACTTTTCACGAGACAAAGGAGAAGTGCTGTTCCCAAGTGACGAAGACGGCCGGTCTCTGATAGGCATCGCTGTACTACTTTTCACGGGCGAGATTTGCGGAGAAGGACTGATAACCTGAAATCGACGATTAAATATCCAAAAAGTTGATTATGAGTACCAAAGGAACGCACTCTTAAATCACGGTCTTTGCAAGAATAATTCGACTGCGAAGTAGAAGGGCGCCGTTTGCGCAGGGACGACGCTGCCCTTTCTTGCGGCTCGAGTCTCCCAGATTCCTTCTCCTTCTCCTTCGCATCTTTCGCACTAAGCAACTTCTCTTGAATAGCAACAAAGTCTGCCCTTTTGAGACCGGCGGAACGAGCGACCACGTCCTCAGGGTTCCAGTTCTCGTCCGGCGAGTCCGCAGGAACAGGAGTGGGCGGCGAAGAGAGATCGTGCCACACGGCAGGATGGGTATCAAGATCGTGGAAGAGAAAAGACGAGCGGTCTTGGTGGTGTCCGTCGTCCGAGCTATGATAGCTTGACCCCTCCGATCCAAGCGACGAACGCGACGAATTGACCAGAGGCGAAAAAACAAGTGGTGGAACAAGATTTGAATGAATGTGCTGTTGTGAAGATCTTTGGCTGCCTGTAGAGTTTGTGAAATTAGGGAACGTGGGCGATGTAGGTGAGCGCGATGCACTTTGCGTTGGAGTTACAGAGCGTTGTTGGGCTCGCATTGGGGAACCCAGCTCCGTTATGCTCATCGGGGAAGCGGAAGTACCGCCTTGGTGTGAAATTTTGTTGATCGAGTTGAATGAAGCCTCGAGGGCGTTCAGAAGGCTACTCTTTTCGGTTGGAGAGTCAGGTAGGGGCGGAGAATGAACGTTACGGGAATGTGATGTGTATCGATCGAGTGCAAATTGTGTAGTATGAATGTTGGATGAACTAGCGTCGCTAGTCCAGCTGTCATCCCTGCTGTGGTTTGATCTCGACGCGTCAACGCTCGTGTTCCATGTGACGGTTGAAGGAGTGGTGGGACGAGAAGAAACTGCCATGGGTTGGAAGGGAGGGCCAGCTAGAGGCGAAGCAGGCCGACATCGAGCCAACAAGGATGGGGTAAGTGGGCTGTCAGGTTCTGTTGTAGCTGCATTCCCGTCCTCGGGAGTATATCGACCACTGTTGTTGGGGCTTCGTTGAAGAAAGAGGGGGGACGTGGGCAACCTAGCGGGGAGCTGGGAAGCCGAAGAGTTACTTCGACGGCGAGTAACTGGCGATGAGTCGACGAGAGACGTAACGTTGGGCGAAGTGGCCCGAGGAGTCGTCGAATGGGACCTCTGTTCGTCCAAGTCGAATTCTCGGGCTCGGGGAGTTGTAGGCCTCGGCATGCCGGGGACATAACCTGGCAATGTGCGTGTGGGCACAGGGGAGAAGCGCCTATTTACGACTTCCGAGTCGTGCGGTAGTTGGTTATCAGAGGAGATTGCCACGACTGCTTCGACGATCGACGAGTGAGAAGACGACTGTTTGTTTTTAAGATTAGAGATGATCAGTGGCGAGTCATGCGAAGAAGATGCACAAGGACGTACTGCTGGTTCTAGAGGCTGTGGGGTCTCATCATCATTGGGTATTGGTGTGGACCGTGGCATCAAGATCTCGTCCTCTGCCTCCTCCTCGAATTCTTTGATAGCTGCTTCAAGTGCCATTGACGCACGCTTCAGGGCTGATGGTCCAAGGGCTTTTGAGATGCGGTACTCAGCCACAGAAACCAAATGTTGTTGTTGTTCTCCATAAGGCGTGGGTGCCATCAACGGCGCCGATCGGACCGAAGACTCGGATTCGAGTGAATTTGGTTGAGAGGTGGGCCTGCTGCTGTCGTCTGGAGTAGAGGGCCTGAGGCTCTCTGTTGCTGCGGAAGACGTGGTTTCTCGTCGGGAGCTTGATTTGGTGGGGGTGGAAGATGTTCTGTTGCTCTTGGTCACGCTGCGGACGTAATTGTAGTCGTTGAAACGACCTGAGCCGAAGAGGTTGTTGCTGTAGCGTTTGGTGCTTCGGTTGCTGGAGGAGGACGAGAGAGACGACTGCATCGTGCTCGAGGACTGGCGAGCGCTATTTGATGATGATAAGTTTTCCTCGGCAGGTGAACGGAAGCTGTGAAGCGTGTCAAATATGAGTTCTTCCTCCTCCTCTGAGATTTGAGTTGCTGCGCCTCGCTTGCGCTGGTCTGCAAGCCTATCACGGAGGACGTCGATGCCGACAGGGTCGCCAGAGGACGAGCGGAGGAGAGAAAAACGGCGAGAAAGACTGTGAAAGCATTTAGTGAAGAGATGATGTGGTATATTTGACGATAAGTACTCGGGTAGAATGAGGGACGTGCGAAAATTGTCAGATAGAGGGATTTGAGGGAGCGTTGACTGCGATTGAATTGCGGAACTGCGAGCGCTATACGATTTTTTGCTGAAAGCAAGTCAGCGAGTCACGGTATCGAAAGGAAAATGCAGCATGACTTGCCGAAATCGCTGCATGGCCGGTTTTATACACGCTGGCTTTCAGCAGCGATATGGGCTGAAAATGGTCAGACGCAACGTGGTAAACACGAGGTGAGCCTCCTCTGATGACTGAGCGAGATCCTGTCGTCCCGAAGATCTTCCAACTCGTCACCACCACTCCTCGCAGTCTGGTTCAGCGCTGTCGACGCCGTCGCCAACAGTGATCACCGCCGCGCCACCAATATCCACAAATACTCAACACCGCCACAACACAGTTCGGTCATTTTCATTACAATATATATACACAATAGATCCCATTACATACAACCACCGCCTTCTCCATCACGACGAAGCGCCCTGAGATTAGCCGTGGCAGCATTACAAGGAGCATGCATACTTCTTGGTCCATTCCTTCGCCTTGGCCAGGAATTTGTTCTTGTCATTCTTGAGCATTGCGGCAATATCGGGCTCAAATGGATCATCTGCACTCGGGTTATTGAGCTTCTCCTGGATGATCGCGAGCACTACGCAATGACGTGAGAAACGATCACACATGAACACGTCTCTAGCTGCTGACCTGTGGCCAGCGTCACTGAGGGTTTCCACTGCAGGGGCCAGGATTATCCATATATAAGTGAAACGGAACTCGGAGTGACCCACCTCGTCTCTCAGAACGGGGACGCAGATAGCACCTTCCTCGTTTATTCCAGGATGGTAGATCTTGGTCTTGAACGTAACCTGTTCCATCAGACAGTGTGAGAGATGGGCCTCGAGGATTGGGACCTGGGCTCTGGGTACGTACTGATGGAGCCTTGAATGGGAAGGTGGGGGAGAGCGAGAGTGTGAAATGAAATGTGCCTCCTCGGTAGGGTGAATCGTGCTGTGTATGCCGTCAGCCCAAACTCGGAGTAGCATGCATTCTGCCTTCACATCAGCTTTAATGGAACAATTCCATTCGAAGAGATTATCGTCCTTTGGCTCCACCGCCACATTCTGTGTCAATCAACATTCAGGCAACGGCCGGGATTGAAATGCTAGAACATCATCGTACATCAAGCGGTTTGCTCTGGATATCCTTTAATTCCTTGAGAATGACGACATTAACAAGCGATGAGAGTAATTTTGGAAGAATGGGACGCACCTTCTGAATGCGGCTGTACACATTGTTAGATATGACTGGAGAGTGACAGCAACAACAGGCATTACCGAACGGCGGTCATTGTTGCAATTGCTTTGAGATAGAAAGAGAGAAAGAAGAGAGAAAGAAGAGAAGAGACGAGACGAGACGAGACGAGACGAGACGGTTAGTCGGGGATTGAATGAGAAATCAACCCTTGAACAAAGTCATGCTCGCTGAAGACTCTGCGGACTCTTCTGCAAACGGCGTCAACGCCCCAGCACCGCCCGCAGTTCCTCAAGGTCGCAAACGCAAACGACCAGCAGCCCCTACAGCCTCATCGCCCGCCCCCTCAGATCCAGGAAGCACCAGCGGCACCACAAACCCAACAGAGTGCTTTTATTATCTTTTTTTCTACTTTTCAAGCTGACAGTCTCCAGAGTCCTCTCGTCTCGCATCGACCTGAGCTCACGACCACAGCTTTCAATCTCCCGCGGTCCCATCTTCGTCCCAGTCTCAGAAGCCTCCGAGTATTTCAAGACAGACCTCATCGGTGTCAACCGCGTCGGTTTTCGCTACGTTCCAGCCGGCATAAACCCTCCAGGGTGCGCATTACCATGCCGCACGATTGAAAGCAGCCCTACCGCGTACCGCGTCAGCTGGGAGGACCGTAGTCCCTTTGTCACGGTCACCAAGGACGGCCTGGGCATCCACGGCACCACGGGCTTTCGTAGCACGCGATGTAACGCGCCCATGGCCCAAGGCAAGTGGTATATGGAAGTGAAGATCCTGCGCGGAGGCGGAGAACATCATTCTGAGAATAATAGACGCGAGGGAAGCCATGTCCGCCTCGGATGGGGACGTCGAGAGGCACCGCTCAATGGACCGGTTGGTTTGGACGGCTACAGCTACGGATACCGCGACAAGACCGGCGACAAAGTAACGCTATCGCGCCCACGACCGTACGGGCGGCCTTTTGGCACAGGCGATGTCGTAGGGATGTACATTTCCCTCCCGCCGCGCCACGAAGCATCCGCACAAGATCCACACGACCCCGCTCATCTCAAACGCGAGCGTATACCCATCGAGCTCAAGGGTCAAGAAATGTTTGAGATTCTGGAATACCCACAGTCGAAAGAGATGATTGCGCTCATGGACTACTCTGGGAAATCTACGAGCTCAGGATCGGTCCCCTCTGCGCCCAAGAAGGCGTCAGCGGGCAAAATGCCTGAGCGTAGTGGACCCTCAACAACGAACAAACCAAACACACTTCCACTCCGTCCCCTCCCAGTCCTGCAGGGTTCCCGCATCGCCTTCTTCGTCAACGGTGAATCCCAGGGCGTCGCGTACCAGGACCTCTACGACTACCTCCAACTCCGCCAAACCGACACGCAGCGCAAAAAGGAGAAAAAGCGTACCCGCGAGGGTGTGAAGGAGCACCGGGAGAACCCCTTCAACGACGGCTGGTTAGGATACTACCCGTTCATCTCCGTCTTCAACGATGCTATCGTGCGTATCAATCCCGGTCCGGATTTCGAGTTCCCCCCTCCAAACGACATCGACGCGCTCCTCGACGGCACACCTGCATGCTCTTCCTCCTCTTCTTCAGTGGAGGAGGAAGACGCTAAGCCCGCGCGAAAATGGCGGCCCGCAAGCGAGCGGTACGCCGAATTTATGGCTGAGCAATGGGCGCTCGACGCGATTGAAGAAGCCGAAGCGAAAGAGGACGCGATACGCGCAGCGGCGAACGAAAAAGCCGAAGCGGCGAAGAAAGCTGAGAGGGAGAAGAAGAAACAGGCAGCTGAGGCTCGGAAACGCGCCAAGTTGGCCGCGGCGGCAGAGGCGCAGCAGGCTCTGCGCGGGACACCGGCTTCGGTCGACGACGAGCGGTCGACGCCTGGACTCTCTTCTTCGGCGCTCGTGGGCCCTGGTCAGCCGAGTCCCCTGCGCCATGCTACGACATATGAAGGCCACGTGTATGAGTCTGTGTCTGTCGAGAATGGGTATTCGTATTCGCCCGCGCCGACGCCTGCGTCTGTTGGTGAGGTGCAAGGGGGACAGAGTGGGTATAATTCGGAGATGGAGGTTGAGAATGTTGTGGTGGAGGCGCCGACTCCTACGCCTGTGCCTGCGTTTGAAGCCTGGAAGTACGATTATGAGACGTCGTATCAAGCATAGGAATCGCGAAAGCATTATGGCAGCGGCAGGACACCTCGTCACTGCTGGGAACTTGCTGACTCGCTTGACACGGTAACTACAAGATAGACCTGGTGTTGCTTCAAACACTAGCGCTCATCAGCTGCAGGACTCGACACCAGCAATCCAACGCCGATAGATTTTGGAGTATGACTCACACCAAACCCGCACAATATCTGTGAACCTAGGCATCAAATACAATCCGATATCGTGGCTGTTGATACAATAAGGTTCTACATATTGTACATACATACGAATCAGTACGGGGTAGTCGGACGGTATCATTGTGCAGAGGGTATATGGATAGATTGAAAGCACTTTAGGCAGAATGCAGGTATATATCCCAGTTTGCCTTGACAACTCTTATTATCCCGACAATTACTTCAATATATGGTTATCAGCGGTATTGGTTCGGCTTTTGCCAAGCGGGTGGTGGAACATGCACAGGGTAACTAGACGAATTTGAGATGAGGGGGACGATGGAGAAATGGAATGGTTGTACCCAACAGTCTCTCCGCGACCTTTTTCTTTTTCGACGCGAATATCGAAAGTGATACCGCCAGTACGTTGATCCCAATCGACCGCACACCAGTTTCGTCGACCCATAATGAACTTTTGCTTACGTGACTGGCCATTTGGATCAGTCTCAAAAAGGGGCATCTGAGCGGAGGATTATATGTTAGTTTATCTACAAAGCATTCACCAGGCTGGCAAGTTCAAACCATTATTTCGTCTGTTTCGCAGTGGTGCATTGTTTTATGCACTTTGCTTGCGAGCGAAGACACCAAGCCTATGACTGCATTTGGCCTGGAAAAATGCGAGAGAGTTGTTTGACACTCGAATACTGCTGTGATGCGACTGGACATACGGTGGTGTGTTTACAATCGCGCCTGGAACAAACAACTTAATCAGTCCCCCGAGGGCCATGCATGGTACAAGTCAGCTTACTAGTGACAATATTGACCATATAGCGATGGTCGACCTGCGGGGCTATCTCCTGCCGCCCCTTCTGTCGCAGTGTCTTCAGGACACCAACAGCTGCACAGTGTACATCACCCGACACGAAGGTTACACGTATTCGCTTCCTGAATGCAAAATTCTGTAATCGTTCTATGAAGTAATTACGCTCTTTCTGTATGATCGGTAAATGATTGAGAGCTGAATCCAACTGATAAAATTTAACCTTGTGTATACGGGCCGTCCAATGGTCATTCTGAATGAAAAACACATCTGTACAGATTTTTAATACAGATTGAGGATAGACACACCAGATCATCTAGTAATTCAGGTTCTGCATTAAACTTGTTCACGAAACCAGACAGGCCTAGCGATCCTGTGCGGCTGATCGCCGCAAGGGGGTTCAATTTGGACTCTAACGCCGACTCTAGAAATACCATGCGAGGATAGGCTATTGGTATGCCTTTGCTGAAATATCCAGTCATCTGCTGTCATAGACAATTGACGACCACGAACCAAGTTGTACTATCAGATGTTCCACATTCAACGGTAGTCTATCAAGGCGGCCGAATACTTTGTCGTATTGTCCCCGGCTGCATACCTGTTCTTTACTTCGCTCACCTCTAGAGTCAAAACTAATGAGTTTGAACTTAAAACCTCGTAGTGCTAAAGGCCCACCTGCAGTCTAATAGGAGGATATGACATTTTGGTCCAAGGTATGCCAAGAAGGAGTGTGATCGCGCTTGGACATATGGACCTTGGTTACCTATAATGAGGGACTTGCACCAATGTCGCCCAGGTTCCTCAGAATAACCGTCTAAATCAGCTGCAAAATCCCAAAAGCAGCGTTAAACTGCTGAAAACTCAAAGATGCATAACTGACGGTTGATGAAGCACTGAAACAAAAGAAAGTAGAAATAGCCTTTAATTCCAACTCTTCACGGCAAGTCAGACTCTGTAGGCACTACACAGTCCGTCACTTGCCTTTGGAAAACTGGAGACTTCTGCAAGTTGTCCGGATCTACAAAATTTTCGGTTTGTTTGAGATATTGACAATGAGAGAATAATAGACGAACAACTGCCAAATCCGTCAATCTGTTAGGAGAGATTCACTGTCAGTCAAATATGACTACTCAGGTCACAGAAATAGGATACTCGCGATGTCTATCATGATGGATTTATCGTCAGCCTATTTCCCGGAATGTGACGTGAGGCACGAACTCACCATGGTCATCTTGAAGGGATGATATAAATCAATAAAACAGTCAAACATCAAATTCAAACAACATACCACACATATTCATCATGGGTCTTTGGACGAATCATACGCTGTGTTAGCCAGGAGCTGATAAGATGACAAGGAGTCACACACATTGAGCTGTTGGCCCTAGCGAACGCTCCTCGTCGGAAACATTGGCAATAGTGGTTAAAATAGAACCTATCAATGGTCGAAGCGATTGCATCGGTGAGTGGGTATCGTAACTTTTCTTCCGGTTTCATCGTGGTCCATTGTTGTAGCTCAGGTTCTCGCATGAGGCTATATATGGACACTTTGAGCTTAAAAGAGAAAAGAAAGGAAGTATCTTGCCTGTCGCAGTATAGTTGATCGCCACCACCAACAAGGGCGTGAAATGGTGTTCCTGCATGCTTAGCCAACACGTCCATCCAAACAGGGTCATATCCAGACTTGAAGCCCGGGCCACAAAAATCATCCTGGTTGACACCGGCGGAGAAGCCATTGCACTAATTTTAGAAATATCAATCAGATACAGCACGAGCGCAGCGAACAACCCACAGAATAGGTAGCCCATCGCATGTGTTGCGTAAGTCCAGGAACATAGAAATCTAGCTTCTGTCCAGAGTTGATACTATAGGCAATATTCATCTCGTGCGGCCCCAATGGAATCTGGATAAGGAATCGCCAAAACGTGAAAGTTCTGTGGCAAAATTCAATATGACAATTGAGCCTGACAACCTGGCTGTCACGCACCCCCCAGGACCACCATAGACATGGATCTCTTGACCTGGAACAACTTCCTTACTAACATTACTGCCTGGTGGTCTCGTGTGACTACTACTATACCCGTTTGGAGATGCCGGGAGTATGGTTGAATAAGGGTCGGCAGGATGCGGTCCTAGGTCGAAGGAGCGTGAAAGGGCGGCATAGTGAGATGTCTGGTCAGGATCCCATTCGTATGTCAGAGTAGGATGAGGCTCATAAATCGATCCTGCGTCGGCAGAAACAATCATTGCTGCACCATGCCATATTCCAAACTCGTCAACGGTATCATATCTGCACAAAAGTTGAACACACCACCGAGACACAAAAATCAACATACCGAAGAAGTGGGCCAACCATAAACTAAGTCGATGTGGGCCCAAGAAAGATAAGAGAGTTTAGACTTACATACCTGAAGATGTGGGCTCATGCGAGCTATCCTCAGCGCTTGTGACCTCTCCACGGCAGACAATTGTGTGAGCTGACTTGGGGTAATGGTCGATTGCGACGCGGGTTGATAATGGTACCCTGGCTGATACTGATATCCCCCATGCTGAGGCGGGAAACCTGGCGGCTGGAAGTGTGGGGGCGGGGGCTGAGATGCCTGTGCTTGATAAAATCCCGGCTGGTATCCAGGTTGAGTGTAAATGACATCCTTGGGTGGGGGTGTCGGAGGCATTGGGGAGGGTGGGGGTTGCGCAGAATGAGGATAAGAATGGGAAGGAACAGGTGGTCGAATATGAGGAACTTGAAAACCTCCAATGAACTCTTCGTGCATTGGGCTAATATCCTCAGCGACTGAGAAGCGAGCGTCAGGGCGCCTGGCAGAGAGCAATTCATCCTCCTAAGTTACGATTAGTCTACTGGATGGGATAATCACTGTCTGTAATGACGAACCTTGCGTGCTCGCCGCTGAGCGTGCCACCCGTTTATGTCCATAATGTATTCAAGAAAGAAGAGAATCAACTTGACGCTTTCGGTTAACTGATCCGTTTACAAAAATCTAATCACAATCGCTACGTCATCCAATCAATCTTGAGACTATCCAACGTGTTCTACTACACTGGTCACTAGCTTCCCATTTTTCACGACTGTCCGCAGCATCTCAGGCACAGCTTGCTCTTCAAACACACCCTCTTCTTCGCCCTCGACAGGCAAGCTAATGTTGATCGCACTGCACTTCGCAGTCGTGATTTCGGTCCCTAAGCTATCCTTCGACAGATAAATTTGCCCAGAATCCGTTGAATCAAGTTGGATGGTCGGAGCCGTGCCTGTTACTTGCAGTGCGAATGATGGTGAACGAGTCACGGATATCGATGATACCACAGACTCTACAAGCACCGAAGTACCCTGGCAATTTACTGCACACAACCGATCAGCCGACATCCTGTCAATCGTAGAGCACAAAGTTTTACCGAGTGTGACTGTGTTCACTTTACCCTTGATTACGATAGTGGAATTCTTGCAGCCAAAGATGTTAATTGCCTGATTACGGCTGGTTTCTTCGACTATCAGAGAACGTTCATTCTCCTGGTACTCCTGTATGTACAGAGAGTTGTTCAGCATCAATTACTGGAAGCAGAACCGGTATTCATACAATAACCCATTTGCTACCTTCTAGCGCAAACTTCGGCGGTTTCTTGCCGGTCAACGCCTGGGGCTTGATGGGCTTGATAGGCTTTTTGGCCGCTAGCAGAGACAGTTACGATGTTATAAATCATTTGCACAGCCTTGTATATGCTCACCTGATGATGCGGGCACAACATTGCTCGCTCGGAGAGCAGGATTCTTATGTGTCATCTCACTTTTGTCAACTTTGCGCAGCCCCTTTGTTACCTCTTCACCGCGGTTCAGCTGAGCGAAGACTGCGGCAACTCCGCCTGCGGAACCAGCCGCAGGTGCCGCAGCGGGAGGCGGTGGTGGAGGTGGAGGTGGTGCAGGCGCTGTTGATGCACTTTTAGCTCCGGATTGATAGGCCTCAACGGTAACTCCCTGCAGAAAAATATTATGAGCGATTATTGCTGTTTGTGACCCGACATGCCTTGGGATTCCACGTAAGGCCGGTCGCATGATATTCCAAGACATACTTCTTCAACTCATCCAGAATAGCAAGGAAAGCTTTGACCCATTCAACATGTTTAGGGTCTCTGATAGTAACGACTCACTGAGAAATTCCACATAGAATACGAGTTAACCAGACTCACTTGGACTTGTACTCTTGCATGATCTTATTGCCATAATAGACGACTGAATCTCTGATTTCGTTAATATGCGAAGCTGGCTTAGGCTTCATTGGCGATGAATCGACTGATAAATACAAGAGGATAGAACAATGCGACTCACGCTAATGACCCAGCCGACATGCGGACCCACTTCACTCAAGAATGCAATGTGCCCAAACCAATCTCTCTCCTTTCGATTCTTCTCTTTCGCGTGCGTAACCGCCTCAATACCAGCTGATAGTGGCGTCAGGAGACTTTCTTTGGTCTTCTGATCGGGCTGCTGGCAATAAGCGTATAGAAGGATCAAACCGTGCACATCTTCGAATTGCTTCGCAATAAGATCGACCTAACGGAATGCAAGTACACTGTAAGGGGGACAATGCAGTTCTGCACAAAGGACAATCAACTGACGAGTTCGATTACGGGGGCAGTGGCAAACGACTTGGTTAGCTCGACGAAGGGCTTGATCTTTGCGTCCATGACAATCTCACTGAAAGCAGTCGCACTCTTGGGGACTTCAGGAACTCCAGATACAGCAGCTGCAGGCGTAGGTACAGGAGGTATTATAGGAGGTGGCGGCGGTGGCGGGGGAGGTGGTGGTGCGGGCGCAGTCGGTGAAGGAGATGCCGAGATAGGTGCAACTGGTGGGTATCCCGACGAGCTATCAGTAGATCCCAATCGAGGAACGACACTACTATTCAGTTCAGCAATTTCCTCGAGCCTCGAAGTAGCTGCTTCAAGGCTGGCTATACGTCAGTAACCTCGTTTACATGATAATAGAAATTGCAAACCGCTTGATAATTGTCGCGAGAGAATGAAGGCCTCCCGACATCTGTACCAGCACCGTCAAATGAGGCGTAACAAGGTCCTCCACAACGACAACGGACGCTTTGACGCGTTGTGATCCTACTAGCACACTTATTTGTGCTTGTTGCATCCAAGGGCTGCCGGAACCATTTCAGAGAGACATTGTGATTGTGATGAGTACACAAATATTGTCCAGGAATAATTTGAACTGCAGACAGATATAGGAACCAAAAAAAAGTGTAGATGGTACATTAGCTTAACTATTTATCGTCATATTGTTTCAGCTATCTTTTGTTCTCGCTCTACCTCGTCAAGATCAATATCACTGAGATGCTCTTCTTCTTCTTGGACTGCTTTCTCTGCCGCCTTCTTCTTGGCTTTCTTTCTCCGACGACGCTCGCGTTCTCGTTGTTTGGCTCTGGCAAATTCTTCCTTAGAAAGTCCTGGATTAGCAATTTTGTCCAACTGGTGACATCGCCCGTCAGCGAGGCATGAATATAACGGCTGGGCCAAACCTCAACCTTCTCAAGTAGATTCTTCCTCGCTATGCGTCTGTTCAGCTTCAGTGAGCGCGTTTCTTGGCACGAAACACGAATTCCGGTCGGTTTGTGTAGCAGTTGCACGTTGTTCTCAGTTTTATTGACTGATTGGCCACCCTGATGGAGGGGTATGATATTAATATTAACATACTACTATGTATGGGTTTGTAAATGTGGCAACCTACCGGGCCACTGCCTGTTCAGGCCAAAAAGTCTAAGTCAATGAGAAGAAGAGATGACAACCCAACAACCCACCGCGAACAAAAGTTTCCTCCAGGTCTTCTTCCTTCAACTCCGGTACAACACGTTCTCTGTGTGCCTTTTTCAGTCGTGAAAAATGCATGTCTAGGTGAGATGGAGAGAAGGACGCGAAGGAATTGTTATGCGGAGCAACATCTGTCACGGAGCTGAACGTTAGCCTGCATTCAGAACATGTTGTAACTTTAAAAGCAGCAACAACTTACGTGTGGTGCTCCTTGGCAGCTTTCTCCCTTTTTCGCATACTGCGATCAGACATCGGAGGTGGATTCTTTATTGTTTCGTTGGAGCCTAGCTCCGTGTATTTCGTGAGTCGTAGCCCTAGATACGACGGTCAAAAACACCATGGAAGTTTGATGCACGCGTGAGGAACGCACTGAATGTTTCCTGGGCTTCCGGAACGCCTTCTGCATTGGGTACCCTGACCCCTTGTACGATGTTCTTCTTCAGCACGTCGGCAATTTCCATCCCGAGCTGATTCTGTTTTTCGTAAGTTTCCGGGTCGATTATGCCTCGCGCAGTGACGGCGTCATTTCTCATTTTCAGTCGGAAAGCTGGGAGAAATATCAGCAACAGACAGGGGGATGGCTGATTGTTAGTTTGAACCTTCGAACATATGCTCATCACCTGCCTCCGCATGTGAGATGTGTGAGATTTCTCTGAGGATTCTAAGTTTCGTACCCGAAAATGTAATGCTTGAAGCACGATAGAGATTGCGATATGCCGACCTTGCTACCGCTTTCATTGCCGAGGTAATCGACATCTTGCTAGTCGTGGGGTAAGAAAAAGGTTTTGAGGTTTTGGTAAAACAATGACATTCATTCTCAAGCTCCACGTGATGAGACTTGAAGCCAAAAAGCAAGATGCTGATGTACATACCTAGTTTGACCCTCCTTTAGGAGCCCTTTGCCTAAAGCCGTCAAACGGACTATTTGGAAGATTTCTTCAATAACTCTTCGATAATGCAGACTGGCTCCGGATCGAACTGGTTTTCGAACGGCCTTCTAGTGGCGACTAGGTGCCTCCGACTTCAAGACGAGTATGCGTTGCTGAAAGGAATACGACTCCTTTACCGATCATTCATACAGTGAAACTGGAAACCTTCAATTAAGAAGCGCTTAGACTAACTGATGGGGAAATTGAAAGAGGATTGCTTAAACTACTTTGTCATTGACTTCGATCTCTTCAGTCGATAGCTGGTAACCTTGTCTTCAACAACATTCTCCAAGCAGTCTGGTCATACTAGGTATTCTCGAACTCCGGCTCTGGCTACGGGGGTTGATGACTCCGTGAACTGAGGTGATTATGGATAATCAAACTTACGTCGTCAAAGATCGAATCTGGGTATGTAGCTTCCTAGTAGACTCGATATTAATAAACTGATTTCTCCATGGTACATCGCTGTGATTTGACAACTGCGATTTTCTAACTGTTTCACCCTCTCCTATTCCTCTCCATACATGATACGACTGTTTGGAATGCATTGAATATGCCTCGATATGTTGTCACTCAAGAATTAGATGACCTCAAAGGGTCATTGATAGATACCTGTCCCCTCATGACAAAAGGCTTTTCATCTCAACTGCCGGGGACTCAGGCTCTTACCGGGTTTACTCACAACTTCTTGTGATTTTTTACTTTACTTGATCACGCAGGACCTGCTCCCAAATCCATTAGCCTTTCTGTGCATATATGTAGCGTTGCTATCTGTCACAACAATCAAAGGGGTTTGAATTTAAGAAAGCCCAATAGTGCGTAGGGAGGCATCACTAATGCTTTGACATTCCTTGATGTTCAGCATTCCTGCAATAATACCTGACTGTGTCTCGAGCGTGCACATCTAATCGATAGTTGTTACGTCTCAATCGTCAACCGCGCACTTTCTAAGCTGCATGTCTAATCCCATGCATTGTTTGTTGATTGTGACGCGATAGGTCATGTGATGCGACGCGAGCGTGTTTGTATAAATAGGCGAGTCAATGAGTGTTATCAAACTCCTTTTCCAACCCACATTCCTCACCCCCTTTTGCGTGATTTTGCATTTTTGGTCTCGCCAAGGTTTCCCGCCTTCAACAACGTTTAGCAAGGACTACTGCAAGTATTACTAGCCCGCAATGTCCGCCAAGAAAGCTTCAGGAACCAAAACTGTCAAGAAGGGTGTCGCTGCAAAGGCTACCTCGACGCACCCCTCATGGGTCGACATGATCAAGGTTTGTATAGCTTTCTTCTACGTCTCGATCTTCAATCGGATATTTTTGAGTACTTTTGACTATTGAATGCACTCTTCATTTGTTGCTACTGCTAGGGCATAGGGCGTGAGTTTCGAATGATTTTGTCTGACATCATCTTCACGATTCACCCTTCCTACTCGAGGCTGAGCTTACATCTGTAGGAATGCATCACTCAGCATCCGGAAGACGCTCGTAGTGGAGTTTCTAGACAACAGATCAAGAAGTAATAGTTCTCTTCGTATGTTGCCACCAAACAAGCTGAACTCCCACGTAGATACGTTGAGAATGAATACAAGATCGAAATCGGCCCCGCTCAGACCACTCAGCTCTCCAGGACTCTAGCGACCTGGAGCGAGAAGGGTGTTTTTGTACTTCCCAAAGGCAAACTGTGGTTCAGGTTGATGGATAGTTTTAGGCGCTGACAGTTTTCTCAGGACCTTCTGGACGTGTAAAACTTGCTCCAAAGTCGAGGACAGCAGATACGTCAGCCTCAAAAGAGGTAAGATATCTGTCACTGCCATGATACGTTCGGTCAATTGGCTGGACAGAATAAGCCAGCGGCTAAGCCCCGAGTTGCCGTCAAACCCAAAGCTGGGGAGAAGTCGACTGTCAAATCCGCTACTACTAAATCTACTGCCAAGCCTGCTACCAAGTCTGTACCAAAGACCTATTCGACGAAGGGAAAGTTTTCAGTGAGGAAGGCAGCCGGCCCTGCGGCGAAAGTTATGACCACCAAGAAGCCTATGGCGAGATCAGCGAAGCCTGTGACTATGGCAAAGAAAATCATTTCCACAAAGAAAGTCCTTGCAGGTAAAGCCAAAGTTGCTACTATTGCCAAAAAGACTACAGCGCCATCCAAACGCGGATCAGCGAAGAAGGTACTTTATCATTGGTATTCACGTGGCGCTTATTGACAAGTTTAAGACGGTGACGGGGACGGCAGCCGCGACGAAAGCTAAATCTGCAGCGAAGAAGGTTCCAGTGAAGAAGGCCGCTACCACCACCAAGTCCACCAAACCCGCCGCCAAGCCTGCTGCAAAACCTGCAGCCAAACCCGCCGCAAAAAGTAAGGCCAGGACTACCCCAAGGAAGAAGGTACGAGAAAGCTCATCACCTTCCCTTGTACGTTGCAGACTGAGGCTTCCGCAGTAATTTCGCAAGGATGTCAGTGAATCTCGTTAAATTACCTCTACATTTTTCACATTTTCTCTCGACATCTTTGGACATGGAATTCGCCGTTCTCTATGTCTATGTATAAGACCTTTTTCATTCATTCTTTTCTTCTGATTTTGTTTGCATCGTCCTCTCAAACTTAGAGTCTATCTGTATAATGTAACTTATCGCTTGAGCGTTTTTTTTTTTACATTCAAGCACTTGATTTTTTCCAGTAGGTACTCCCTTTTGTAACACGACCATCAGTCTTGGGGGTTAAACATTAGCTGCTGCGATGTGTGTAAGGTAGGTTATGTTTCGTGACCACGCTAGTGGGCCGGAACAACCATCTGGGTTGTGTATAAAACTCGTCCTCTTCGCCGAGATCGCGTCGCGTTCTGGTGGCCGTGACTGCAAACCCTAGGCACGTGATATGCCTTAATTTGAGGTTAGGTCTAAGAGCGTTCGTGTGCTGGCCTGCATACTTGAGTGGTGTTGGGGGTGGCAATGGCTACTGAATATCGACTCAACCCGCAATTCCAATCATTTAAGTCTGTGGACTCGTCTCAGCGGTCTTCGCGTCATTCGTATCCCACCTTCATCTCTGTCCAGGAGACTCTCAGATATCAGCTACAGTGGGTCTGGCTAGGCCTGTATGATGCATTTCGCTGGAATATCGTAATATCCACCATCATCAAGTAAGCTCAATTAATCTGAAACCAAGACCCTGACTATATCAAAGGATAGAGACGCTGAAATCCGCGTCAACGTGTACAAATCGCTCCTCCTGAACTCGTTATCCCTTATTTCGATTTACACCTTCGACTATCTTATTCTTCCGCTAGTTCAGAACCAGGAAAGATGGTTCCATAGGCACATTGGCTGGTTCTATCAAGCTCTGTGGCTATTACCTATCATTGGTGCATCTTTCTATCTAAACGTGAGCTAGTCCACCTACACCACGCTCGTACAGTGTTATAACTGCTGTCACAGAGTTCCTGGTGCTCTATTATCGCGAAGCGTGCATATATTCTGCGCTACGGTACCCGTGCTACAGTACAACCTCCTGCAACGTACACTGGGATGCTGAAAGCGATTGCTACTTCGGCATATCAGGGAGTCATGGGATTCAACTCTGTCATCGTGTCTTTCGCTTTGTTTCGAATTCCCTATATCGGACGGGTGGTTGGACTTGTTTTTGTGTGTTGGGTCGATGCGTGCGTCATTTTTCCAAGGGTTGTTCGTCGATGACACTTTCCCTTAAACTAGATATTACTGTTTTGAGTAAGTTTCATGTGTCAAGCATACTTATAACTTTAATAACTGCGAACAGTTTTATCTGGATTTCTCGTGGCCTATCTCTAGCACGTCGGATACGACACCTTGAAGAAAGATGGGCTTATTACTTTGCCTTTGGTTTGTTAAGTCTTGTTCTCTTAGCATCTGATTGATTCACAGGTCCTTTAGGTCTCCCTTCCGCTCTCCTTTGTACGCGTGGTCAGGGGCTCGCCAGTGCTGCTCTGTTCGCCCTTGTGTTTCCTGCGGTATGTAGCTCGTCTGTTCTATCGTCCCGGTGTGTCGTCTGATATCATTTTGCACAGTATATCATCTTAGCAACAGTGGCTCGTCCCGTCCCTGCTGACCCATACAACCCACTCCCACTATCTGACGATTCTGAGCTTGTTCGCCACCCATCACCCTTCGTTCCGATTCGTTTGCCCATTTTTTCCCTGGTGATGTGGCTGAATGACATGATTGTGCGAATTCTCAGCGTAGGACCTTCTCACAAACATCCAGGGCACACTCGAAGCCTTAGCGATTCAACTGACATTGCTGAGGAAGGAAAACCCATAAGGTTGAAGGAGACATCTCGGACGAAAGGGCGACCGAGTCAAGGTAGAGTAAATATAGGTAGAAGGAAGCTGGATTAAAGATGTCTATGAAGATAGAATAATTGTAGAACACCAATAAAGATGAGCCTTTATGCTAACCAAACCCTGCCCACTCAATCGTAAGATATGAAACTTGCTTCTTTTCATCATCCCAGCCACACAGTAGATGGGCCTTTTTAGTTGCTGTCCCCAGCCTTCCATGGGCAACAATCTCCATAGGTCGTAGACCAAACGCTGGAGATTCCAATACTGTGGCAGCAAAATGTGAATGATATCGAAGAGGATCCCCTGTCATCTGAATTAGACTTCATTGAGGCTAAACGACCTTTAAAGAACGGACCAGGATAGACGAGATAATCCCCTCCAAACTTTATACCGCCGCCCATAAAATAGCCTCGTTCCCACAAATTCCTGAATACACCACAACGAGCGCGTTCTTGGAGCGTCGACGGGTAAGCCCATATTCCTGCCTCTTTCGCAGCGGCAATAGAGGTATAGGAACATGAAGGATCGGTGTTGTACCATTCGAGTGTGGTGGATGAGGTTGGAATCAGGACAGTGTGGCCAGCAGATGAGACAACTTTGGATTCGGGACTTTCTCTGACTGATTGACTGGGTGCAGAAACCGCAGGAGACTCAGACGTTAACACTGCGTTCACGCTGTCATATTCACTGGATTCTTGAGCGAGCTTCGCTTTCGCTGCTCGCCTCTCCTCGCGGGCCTTCCTTTTTTCTAGAGCCTCGGTGGTCATTGCATGTCCCTTTTCATTTTCTTTCGCTTCCTTGGCTTCGAGCAATGCCATTTGACGTTTAATGTCCACTCGTTGTTCCGAGTCCCAGTTTTGTAGATGTTGGAGACTAGGTTTGGGATGCGCAGTAGGGTCGTCAATGAGCACGGCAAGTTCTATACACAGTTTCGAAATCAAGTATCTTCACAACATTTTAACGCACCATTCTCTACAAGCAAGACAGCCTCTTCTGGCATCAACAGCAAAGGCACTCCCAAAAATACGTTTTGCTGTGAGAGATGGGGAAGCGTTCCAGATAGGACGCCACAGATGTGATGTTTTGAACGGACTAGCGCGATGTCTATCCATAAGCAACATGTCAGGACTTTTCGTACAACATAGGAACAAGCATTCGCACCATCGACATCCCATATAAAAGCCTTTTTGTTGGATACGCGAAGTGGTATCCGCCGTGAGTCTGCAGCCATGACCTACAGATCGATGGATGAAAAACAAAGTCACGGTGAGCTAGGCCAATCTCAGTCTCGATGGCAATCTTGTTTGTCCTCACGAAAACAGTATATAGACAAGTCACTACACATCGCTGTTAAACGATATTCTGGAAGTCATGGATGCACAAACTACGAGACATAACTCGTAACCATCTGTTCTGCAGCATTCTTTGAGATTGGCGAAGCTCGAAACTGCCTGGCGGCCCGCTGCCCGTTCAAATATTTAGATCAAGATCCGATAAGGTAAGTGTGCTTCCAAGATTCCTTCCATACAGACCTAGTGTTCATAAGACCAACTGAAATGTCTGCTACTGTTCAGGACGTCATCGTGCTCTTTGGCGACTCCATTACGCAGGGTGCCTGGACGCCAGGTCTCCTCGGTTACGGAGAGCAGCTTACTCGTCAGTACGCTGGATTTACCCACAACTCTATTTATGAACTCGACTTGAATTAGATGTCTACGCGAGAAAGCTTGACGTCCTGAACCGCGGCTTATCGGGATATAACACGGACTGGGCTTCGCCCATCTTTCGTAAAGTAAGTTTGAGTATGTTCTGACTGGATCTTCAAGGAAACATGAATGAGGTTATCCTTGATTTAGATTCTTGCAACTCGAGTAGAGAGGGAATATGTGCCGAAGATCCGCCTGTTGGTAATCTGGTTTGGAGCCAACGATTCCTGCATCAAGCCCAGCCCCCAGCATGTCCCACTGGAGAAATTTGCTGCCAACCTCCGGGAGTGGGTTGAGATCGTCTACTCTCCCAATTCCGAGTCCTATTCTCCGGAGACACGCACCATTCTAATAACTCCACCTCCGGTGAACACTTATCAACGACGCGCCGATCTCGAGTCGAGAGATCCTGTTCGTTATCTAGATCGCGAGTTCGAGACGACGAGGCGATATGCTGAAGCGGTCAAGGACGTTGCTCGGGAAAAGGAGGTTCCAGTCGTAGATATTTGGACAGGTCTTTGGGAAGCTGCCGGAAAAGATGAACAGTCGCTGAGCAGATTTATGTATGATGGGCTTCATTTGAATGAAGAAGGATATAAGGTCCGTGCACGTTGTTGTCCAATTCCCTGCATTCGATTGAATGGCTTCTCCACGTCAGGTCTTGTACGATGCGTTAATCGCGACAATCAAAGAACACTATCCTGAGGTGCATTTCGACAATCTTTCAGAGGCATTCCCTCCATGGTTGGCTCATGCCGAGCAGGCTGCACAGAATTAATTGATATCATGTTGCTACTTACCCGAGGATTGTCGACAGCTTAGGCTGGATTAAGTAAATGTATGGACACAAGGGCAGTCGTTTCTTTCGTTCATGATATACGCGGCAAATGCTCGATTAGCGAAGACAATAAACCGCGTGGAAACTGAGGAGGAACGTCATAGCCTATTTGGGAACAAAGAAGGGATTGGAATGGTACCAGGCACATTACGACGCGGTCACGTGTCAAGTTGAACATTGGCCAAATAAAACAGAAATTGAGGCGTGCCGGCAAGAGTCGCGGGTTTGAACGATCGCTCGTCCTCGTCGTGGGCAACGGCCTCTAAGACACGCCTCGCCATCTCGCCAGCCACCTGGACAACTCTCTTTTGATTTTTTCTTTCGCGAGGTTCGAGGGATTCTGTGTCGAGGAAATGTCTTGAACGCTGATATATTTGACAGGCGCCAACGGAATTGGACCCACGAGTGTCCACAACTGGTTTGGTTTCCGTTTCGGACGTGAGAAGGCTCTTTCAGCCATACCGCCACCTACTCACTTTGTGGCCGCTCTCGTACACCTGGTGCGGTGAGCCACACTCGTTAACATCCAAGTGAGTCTCCTTTGTCTATCGTTCCCACATGTTTCTCGGCTATTCGCTTGTTTAAACTCAACGATAAACGAACGGTCTATCGGGGGAAGCAGGCCCATCTGAGAGGACAATGCAAGCAATCTTGCTTCAATCTCGATCCCTCTTCTCGCCGTCCATCCCTGGCCTGGGACTGATTACCATTGTCTTTCAGCCAGTGTTCATATATCACGGTCGATTGGGGACTTTTTCCGACTTTACAGACGTTGGTTCGTCCTTTGCCTTAGCTTGCTTCCTTTTCTTACCGTCTTCTTCTCTTTTCCATTTTGTACTGTATCATAACCTGTGCCATCCAACCGACTTTTATTACATTCTGACTGTGCCACTAACAACCTCCTGTAAAAACCGCCTTGACCTGTTTTCCGACCTCGCGATATCGATGCCCCTTATAACGACATCATTCATGGATCGCCTTGTGGAATCAAGACAGCCTTACACGAAATACAAGATTGAGCCTCGACCCATATTCGCACACGAGATGTCTCTTTTATCACGGACGTCGTCCTTTAATTTCCTTGTGCCGCCGGCTGCCCCTTCTCGCAAACGTAGCGAGCGTTCAACACGACGGAAAGATATAGACGACTTCTTGTCGTCAGATCTCGAAGTTTCTTTCGCATCTACTGTCTCCATACATTCTCCACCACGGAAAGCTGCTTTTCTGGCCCCTGAGGAGGATTACGCAGAACCCATGGATATCTCCCCCGCGCCGCCGTCTAAGCCAACACTCAAGGCAGGAGCTCGACCACGCGCGTTCACTAGCGGTGCACGACTCTTCGGAAACGATTTAAGCAATGGAAGTGAAGGACTTATGCCGAGTCCCTCAATAAATCCTTCGCCTTCCATCAAGTCATCAAAGAAGACACAGCGGTCGGCGTTGCCAAACGAATGGCTCATGGTTGCGCCACCCAAAACTGCAGTAAGCGTATTTCTTTATCATTTATGTTGGCGTTTTGATTGACGCACTGTCAGCCCCCTGAACCGCCTGTTCTAATTGATGATGCAATGGATGTGGATACATCATATGTGGCTGACCAGCACGCCGCCACGGTATATTCTTTCGCTCCGAATCCTGCATCTGTTGTACCTACTTTCGACAATCTCTTCTTCGAAACCATGTCACCCCACCGATCACTCGGTGCGCCTTTGGACCCTGAGCCCAAGAAACGCCGCTCACTATCGCCCGAGCCTGTCCGGAGTTTTGAACTTGATGATTCGTCTTCGCCCATGCAACCGTCTCCTTCACAGTCGAAGCTGGAAAGGCTTGGAAGTAACACTCTCTTCAGTCGCTTAAGCAAGCCAACTCTAGAAGGGCTAGGTGTACCTTCTTCCTCGTTCCCTAAACGTCCTCGTCGGCCTGCTCTTTCCACCATGGTGCCTCCATCCAATACACGCCCTATGCACACCGCGTTGCCTACAGTCGAGTCTGCCAATGACAGTCAGGATGATTTGAGCCCCAAAGGGGCTCTACCTGTGCGCCGTGCCTTCTCTGCATTTGTTCCTCAATCGAACTTCCTAGATGGCCTGTCTGACGAATCATCCTTTGATGGTCCAGATATGTCATCACCGGCTCAAGCTTACTCAAAGCGCCAGCAAGTGAAGACGATCAGGAGGTGTGACGGCACAGACGACTTTAGGTCGCTCACCGGAGCTACTGCACTAAAGATGAATGAAAGTCCCTCAGCGCGGTTTATGGCGGCAGGAATGCCGGGCTTCGGTGACAATGAAGCTCACGGGAAGATTTTGCCTTGTTATCGGGTGCGCGAAGATGGTCTGATGAGAATTAACTGCAACACAGTGCGTGTCGTGCGCAATTTATTTGATTTGTTTGTTCACTTCAATCACAGTTGGATGACTTATTAGATGGCGAGTATGACTCGCGAATCGTTGACTATCATATCATCGATTGCAGATTTGATTATGAATATACCGGTGGTCATATTCCCGGTGCTGTCAACATCAATACAACAGCAGCAGTGGAAGAACTTCTACTCGGTCCCAGCTTGACTAAACCTAAGCCATCTGTAAGCGGAGACGCGATCCGGAAGACAATTCTGGTTTTCCATTGCGAATTCAGCGCCAAGAGAGCTCCTACTTTGTATGAGTTTCCCGTTCTCATTCACCTATTTCATTGACCCTTTCCCTTTTAGTGCGAAGCATCTCCGCGCCAGGGATCGTGCGATGAACAACCATTTATATCCGAAGATCCATTTCCCCGAAGTCTACATTCTCGAGGGCGGTTATTGTCAATATTATAAAACGTCTCCCCACCGCTGTGATCCACAAGGTTATGTGACGATGGATGACCCTACTCATGCAGCATCTCGCCAAGATAACCTAGATCAATTCCGCAAGACTCGCTTTGGACGCCACAAGTCTTATGCCTATGGTGATGGACCTGGAAAGACGTCTCTGATTTCTCAACAGCAGAAGAGGAATACTGCACCCAGTGTCAACCCAGTTTTCGCGGCTGCCAATGCAGCCCGTACTCGCAGGGGTGGTCTCATGACTCTTCAAGAAGATAGTAACGCTACTGCCGATGGTGACGACACAGACACCGATCTTGGTGACAGTCCCTGCCCTCCTCCCAACAAAGGTGCAGCTCTCAAGAGCAAGAGGCTTGGACGTGCACCCCTCATCCGTGCCGAGACGTACAATCCCATCCGTATGGCTTATTAAACGACTTTCGTCGCTCACGTATACGACGTTTTTCATGCCCGCCCTCTGGATGCTATTCGATACTCCAAGATTAAGAGGGCCGCACGCCTCGCTAACGTGACACAAACTATTGCACAAGAAAGACAAAACACCACACGATCTCTCATGTTTCCAATGACGACACACACACACGCACAGCATGCCACTCTTTTACTATTCGAGAGTATGCCACTTGTCCACCTCGAGTGATGGCCCCTACACTGTATGTCGCAACCGATTGCACGAAGGGGTTCCACTCAAAACGAGGTGAATAACTGAGCAAGCCATATCTGCTCTTCATATCCTCACTTTCCTCATCCCATCCTGTTCGATTTCGTATTTATCCGCACGCACTATGCAGTGCAACAATCTCACCAGATCTGTTTCGTTATTTCTCTATGTCTGGACAATGACAAGCATATGACAATTTTTTCATATATCCTTCTATCTTCCTCTCGGTATTTACGCCCATCTTCTGTGTCGGTTCCTTTTCCTATATTCTTAGATTTAGCAACTTAGTTTGCTACGGTACGGATATATGGACGGGTTCATTTATCTGGTACTATCTCTTTTTCTCGAATCTTCTTTTTTTGGTCCTCAGCAGCCTCCCGGAGCCAGCCAGTTTCTGGCTTTATATATACATATACATATAGCATTCTGCAATTTCATCGGACTTTCTAGCCAATGAACATTAGATGCAATACATTCTTTCCATCTTCGTACACTTGATGAAATCTCGAAGGAGCCTTGTGAGTGCGACAGAAATTTGATTCAAGCGGCGTTCGAATACGCGTGGACGCGTTTGTGTCATCTGTTCCTTCATAACCTCTGAATTTCGGCACATCGTATTACCCTACCTTGCATCCCACACGATCGTTTATCCATGTTTCAACGCGATCCAAGGGCAGGCGCATTTCTCGGTGGAGACCGTGTCTCTGGACAGGACATCCGTGATCAAAATGGTAAACGGTTTACTTGCTATACCTGTGAGGACATGCATTCAATTCCTTTGCCTCCCTAGTTATTGCTGCTCAATCTATCGCGAACATTGTCAAGAGCTCACTAGGCCCTTTGGGTCTTGATAAGATGCTGGTGGACAACATCGGAGTGCGTCGATGTCTTGGTTCATGATTGAAGCGAGTACTCATACTGCTATCTACTTTTTCAGGAAGTGACTATCTCTAACGATGGCGCTACTATTCTCTCGTTGCTCGCTGTTGAGCATCCAGCCGGCCGCATCTTTGTCGACCTTGCTCAAAAGCAAGACAAGGAAGTTGGAGATGGCACGACGTCTGTAGTCATCATTGCTGCAGAGCTGCTGCGGCGCGCGAATGAGCTTGTGAAGGCTAAGATCCACCCGACAACTATCATTACCGGATACCGATTGGCGTGCAGAGAGGCAGTGAAGTTTATGCAGGAGCAGCTGAGTATTAAGGTGGATGCTTTGGGGCGGGAGGCGTTGATCAATGTTGCGAAGACAACGATGTCGAGTAAAATCATCGGAAAGTGAGTCTTGTATGTCTTGATGCCCATAGGGCCACATTTAATCGATTGATATTGTGTAGCGACGATGATCTCTTTGCGCCAATGGCAGTGGATGCTATGATATCTGTGCGGACAATTAATCTAAGGGGGGATATAAAGTATCCAGTCAAGGCCGTGAATGTTCTTAAAGCGCATGGAAAGAGTGCACGGGAGTCTCTCTTTGTTCACGGTTATGCTCTGAACTGCACTGTCGCAAGTCAAGGTGAGTCTTAGTTTTTGTCCACCTGTATTGAGATTCATCTGTCCTAGCGATGAAAAAACGTATCACTAATGCCAAAATTGCCTGCTTGGATATCAACCTGCAGAAGGCGCGGATGCAGCTCGGAGTTCAAATCCTCGTTGACGATCCCAATCAGCTGGAGGAGATAAGGAAACGGTGGCCTGACAAATTTTTGTTAACTTGCTCTGAGGTCTAATCAAGCGTTGTTTTCAGGGAAGCTGAGATCACATTGGAACGTATTCGAAAAATCTTGGCGGCAGGGGCAAACGTTGTACTGACCACCAAAGGCATTGATGATTTGTGCTTGAAGGAATTCGTCGAGGCGGGCGCGATGGCAGTGCGTCGGTGTAGGAAAGAGGATCTCCGGCGCATTGCAAAGGCTACTGGCGGCCAGCTTATCTCGAGTCTGGCAAACCTCGAAGGCGAAGAGTCATTTGAAGCCAGCTACCTTGGTACCGCTGAGGAAGTGGTCCAGGAGCGTATATCAGATGACGAACTCATTTTGATCAAGGGAACCAAAATTGTCAACTCATCTTCGATCGTGCTGCGCGGTGCGAACGACTACATGTTGGACGAGATGGAACGGGCACTACATGATACACTTTCTGTCATTAAACGGACCCTCGAGAGTGGGGCTGTAGTGCCTGGCGGTGGAGCCGTTGAAACTGCTTTAAGCATCTATCTGGAAAACTTTGCCACCACGTTGGTATGTTTTAACTCATCCTCGTCCTTGTGATCTTGTCATGACTTTCCTTGTAGGGGTCCAGAGAGCAGCTTGCGATTGCGGAGTTTGCGGGTGCCTTGCTTTCTATCCCTAAAACTCTCGCAGTTAACGCTGCGAAGGATTCGACCGAACTGATTGCGAAATTGCGGTCATACCACAATGCGGCACAAAATGCACCCGCCGGTGATCCCAAAAAGGCGCTGTTGCGGTACGGGTTGGACTTGATGAATGGGGAGGTCCGCGACAATGTGACGGCTGGGGTGCTCGAGCCCACGATGAGCAAGGTGAAGAGCTTGAAGTCGGCATACGAGGCCGCTGTATCTTTGTTGCGCATTGATGATGCTATTCAATGTGTCCCAGGCGAGTGTGGGCCATGTTTTGTTGCCAGGAACGCAGACTAAACTTTGTGTCACAGAATCAAAGGGGGAGCCTGACCCTCATGGGCACTAGGTATCTAGCTGAAAGGTATATTAGATGACGCATACTTAGTATATTCAATTGATAAGTATATCTCTGGATGCCGTTAAGGTGGCCCTGATTTGGGACGCGTGGAGTCACGTGGTTTGGAGAGAAATCAACATGGAGGACGATCTTAGCTGGTTCTGATTGTTTTTGCCACCGCCTGCTGTTTCTTCGTCGCTGCTGCTCTCAGAACGCGACTCTCTTTCGTCCACCGCGTCGAAATATCTCTCCTCCCCGACGA
Source organism: Termitomyces sp. MG145 (assembly GCA_003313055.1). NCBI lineage: Eukaryota > Fungi > Basidiomycota > Agaricomycetes > Agaricales > Lyophyllaceae > Termitomyces > Termitomyces sp. MG145. The sequence continues at coordinate 102,954 of QGOB01000066.1, read as the reverse complement.
CAGCATCGACTACGACCAGCTGCGACCGCATGCAGCACGACCTACCCCCGTCAGCTCTACCCTATCTAGTGCAGCGCTACCAGTCGCTCGTCTGGTCATGTCTCGACGCGGAACTCACCAAGACTGCTGTATTTCATGCAGAGAGATACTATTCCCTAGAAAAGCACGGCCACGACTCGCGTCATCTCTATGCCACTGCCCTTCTCCGAGAAGGCCAGACATTCTCGGCACTATCTCTCGTCAACCAACCCTCCATCAATCTCTGCAGTGGATGCTTGGAAATCAAAGCCAAATGCTGCACTGCTCTTGGGCGACATCGACAGGCACGCGAGGCCCTGGAAGCGTCGATGCTCGACCCGAGTTATGTCCCGTCTGGTGCGTTTCTATTCTGAGCGAATTTATGAAATATTGACGCGCATCTCGCTTGATAGCGTCTACGAGCCGACGAGTTGCGAATCCATTTCCTGAGGAGGCGGCATTGCGCTGTCGATCGGGCACTATGGCACTCAAAGGCAACCTTCCCGGAAAGGCTTCGACCAGTTTCCGGGAAGCTCTCAACCTCAACTCGCAGCTATGGGAAGCGTTTGAGGGCCTATGCGCCCTAGGTATGTTGTCGTGATTACGCGTTTGGCTCATTTTGTTGACCTTTGTACAGGATCGATACCTGATATTGACACGATATTTCCCCCACGACCTATACCTATCAAACGAGCACCCCCAGATGATGTAACAGGGAAAGCAGCTCACACAATTACAGATACTGGGTTTTTCACGCCAGACACAGGTTCGAGTGGTAACCTGTTTCGCACATGGAAACCCGACCTCCAATCCCAACCATTTCGTATGGCGCCGCCCCTGGGGCCGCGCGACTCTCTGTAATAATAGCATTTCATTTTTCGTGGATAATGGGTACTGACGTCATGTACAGAGCGACTAATGATTCATTCTACCCTGACCACTCATTCCACCAGGCCCACCGTGCGGCGCGGTCGCAGTCTACAAACCCGATTCAAGCCCCTATTCAGCGGCCCTTGTCGTCCGCAGATGAAGCCGCGCCGAATCCCAAGAGACAAAAATCTACGGCGCGGCAGCCAGAGGCGATAAAGAAGACAGTGCACAACCACAAATTGAGTGTGGACGACCCCTTGAAAAAGGCACGCGCACGCCCGGCCTTGATCTTTGCTAACATCTCATCTTCCGGTCGTCATTCTTCCCAGTTTACGACGTCCACTAGGACTACTGGACTTGGAAAGATCAATGGACAGCCCTTGGTGCCGAGCACCGCGACACGGAGAAGTTCGAGGTTGCGTAGTGTGACGAGTGCGAAGCCCCCGCCAAAGGTAAGAGGTATTCGAGGAGATGATTGTGCCGTTTATAACGCTGACGGGTGCGTTTGTTGCGCAGCCTACAGCACCCCGTGGAAAACGGCGACCATCGGCGACGAATACGCGTTCAAAGTCTGCGGAATCCGAGGCAGAGGAAGATGTGTTTACAGCGAGCGAGGTTGGGTACCCGCCGTCTCCACCATCGAATGCGCCGCACTCGCCACGGTCGGAGGTGTCGCCGTCGCCGAGCAATTGGACAGCGGCACAGGAGCAAGCAGCGCAGGAGGAATACGATTCGGAGTTGGCAGAGTATTATCTGTACAACTTGACGCGCAAATTTGCGAGTGCGACGCGTGCGCTGGCGTTGTATGACTGTCAGGGGTGTCTGCGGGAGCTTGAGCAATTGCCAGTCGTCCATCAGTCTTCTCCGTGGGTACTGGCGATGGTCGGCAGAGCCCATTATGAGAAACAAGATTTTGCTTCCGTGGGTTCTCGAGTTCTCTTTTCTTATCTGTGACCGACAGACACTTTTCAAATTGATAGGCGGAGCGTGCGTTCAAAGCGGTCCGGATTCTCGAACCGCACCGGCTTTGGGACATGGAAGTGTATTCTACTCTTTTATGGCACCTACAGCGGAACGTCGAGCTTTCATTTTTGGCGCAGGAGCTGCTTAATATCAACCCGAGGTCATCACAGGCGTGGATTGCCGTCGGAAATCTATTTTCGCTACAGAAGGAACGGTCACAAGCCCTGACATGCTTTAGGCGTGCTGCAGAGATGGACCCGACATGCGCTTACGCGTACACCCTCAGTGGGCACGAGTCCATAGATGAGAACTTGGAAAAGGCTATCAACTACTTCCAGTCTGCTTTACGTGCCGATTCCCGCCATTATAATGCTTGGTGAGGAGAAAGTTTATCTATGATTGAGAGAGTGGCCTGACACAATCAAAATAATGTAGGTACGGACTGGGCACATGCTATCTGCGCATGAGCAAACTACGGCTAGCAGAGTATCATTATCGAAAAGCGGTGGAAATACATCCGAGCAATGCAGTGTTGCTGGGCTGTGTGGGAATGGTGAGTGGAACCATAATGGGCATCACTTGATACTGAAGCGCTCGATACACAGGCTGTTGAAAGACGGGGTGACCGCAATGCGGCACTTGCGCTGTTCAATGATGCTGTAAAATTAGCGCCTGATAACGCACTGGTTCGGTACAGAAGGGCCAAGATCTTTGTCTCGATGCGGAAATATGAGGTACGGGTTCTCGACCGGACGGTTGCATTGTGAGCTTATCTTTAATCCGGACGCAGCTGGCAGTGCGTGACTTGGAGCAACTGCGGGGGACGACGCCTGAAGAGTCGAATGTGGTGTTCCAGCTGGCGAAGGTGTACCGGCTGCTGGGGAACGAGGCAAAGTCGGCGCAGACGCTTGCGCTTGCACGGGACATATCTCCGAAGAGCCTGAGCAAGATTAAGAAGCTTCTGGATACGGTGAAGGACGAAATGAGGGACGATGAGATGGACGAGGGATGATAAATGGATTAATCATTATTATTTGTGACTTGGTTCGGATTGCGTGACGTGACGTGATGTGGTTTGGTTGAGTCAATATAAAGATGGGCCGTTTAGAAAGTTTCAACCTCTTTAACTACAACCATGACTGCCTGACTTTCTTGCGTCCTCGTCGTTGTCCCCGTTCCCTGCGTAGTCTGCTCACTGCCACGTCCAGTCCCCGTGATAATGGTCCCCCGTTCCCTCAAGAACGGCTCTCTACTCTTCGCCCCCGAACTTGTCTACCGTATATACCGCGCTTGACCACCACAACAACCATGTCCCACAGGCTGTTCAACATAGCCCGTTCAAAGCTCCACGTCCAGCCCGGACCCCGCGACAGTGTCAGTCTTCATCGCTGGGTCCTGCTCAAAAACTCAATCATATCGTCCTCGACCTCTCACATAACCCCAACCCCCTCTGACGACGCTGACGAGCCAGAGGAACTCGATGATGACACATTCATGTTCCCTGACGCAGGCAAGTTTGTCAGTGGCCCCACTACAGACGGCAGCAGCACCTCGGAAGCACAGTGGCTTGACTCACTCCTCGAAACACTGGGTGGTGACGACGACGACGACGACTTTAGCGCCGTGTCCCACATCTCTATTCACGTCGAGGACGAAGACGACAATGACAATGACAACGATGATCAATTGAGCCTCGTTGGTTCTCCCGTCTCGTCATCCGACGACCTCCTCATTACACAATCTGCTTGCTTCCCCGTATCATATCCCTATCCTGTGCCTTATCCGCCTTTCCACCCTCCACTCATCTACCCTTATGAGATAGACCATGATTCTTCTTTCGACTCCTTTTCTTCGACGCTCCCCACCTCCCCCTACGACGAGCCCCTGCCCTATTACGACGCTGAAAACTCGTCTGTGCCTGACGCTATAGAAGACACGTCGGATGATGAATCAACTGACGCGCCGACGACACCCTCTCTGGGCCGCTCAAGCAATGAGTTTGCGCTCCTCGACGCAGCGCCCCCGCGGAGCAGGCTGCGGCACGCTCATCCTCACGTACACGTCAAGTCGGATAATCCCTATTACTATCCTTTCGAACTTGACCCTCTCCCCTTTCCCCATGAACACCAGCCTTATAATAATTATCAAGAGTGTTAGTCGCTATGCTCCTTCCCGCCTGTTTTTTTTTTTTTTTTTTTTTTTTTTGGTTTCATCTCTCTGCATCTATCTGCTTGCATCCCCATGTCTTTTTCTTTTTCTTCCCTCCTATGAATCATCATTTCCCCTCATCCCAATCCATCCATCCATCCAATCTCTTTCTCTCGTATACGGGCTTATCGTGTATCTCATTCGTCTTGCGACATAATCTACTTCTTTCATAGACAAATGAACCTGACTGAATTATCGCGTGTTTGTGTCTGGTGTGTATTTCCGCTAGATCGCTTCCGCGTAAGTACTTAATCCAAGACTGTCTGATACTACTTCCGGTAACCCGTCTAATAATATTTGTAAATCATCACCGCTATAAACTTGTACTGCCGTGTTGTTAAAGGCAGTAGGCCATTGAGGGGACGGAGGGAACGAGCGACATTCCAATGTGGGAGCTACATAGATAATAAAAAAGTTTAGTTTACTTGACATCGGATTTAAGCTTACCTAGTGCTAGAAGGAACGGGGCCCTTTGTTCGAGCTTGTGTCTGGGGTTACTGTGGTCACAAGGTGTATTAGTTAGTCTAAATCCATCAGGATGCTTCTTGAGCGAGTCAAAACACCCCCACACACCTGTCAATATAATCCATGAGGCGATTTGCGAGGAGCAGTAGACACGGAATGCGCCGCCGAGACCAGTTGGCTTTGATGATATTCTCGTAAAGTTCCATATCGCAATGGGGCATGAAACAGAGCGTCGGCCGATTAAGTGCGTAAAGTGCGTTCTACACGGCATAATCGCCACTAGTCAGTTAAGAGTTTTTTTTTTTTTATTGGGCCGAAGAAGGGAGGAAACGCCGAGGAGGTGAAGAAAGGGAAGAAAGGAGTTGGGAAAAAGAAGGAAGGATTTTTTTGACTTGCTTTATTTTCGGAGAGGACGTTCATGTGGAGAGCCCCGAAGAGCGCGCTATCGTCTGCCGTAAAGACAGGATCGTACAGAGATATTTTCTCCGAGTCCTACGTGAAGAGTGGGTGATGCCCCACATGCAATTACCGGGTACACCGTGCCTCACTTTACTTACAATATTGAGAAACTGAGATATTACAAGGAGGAACGCGAGTTGTACGCGTGCATTTAGGGACGCTGTGGGGCTGCCGAGGCCAAGGCAGATGATTTGCTCAGGGGCGGCACGGCCCATGAACGACTCAGTGATGATTTCTATGGAAGACCCGTCAGGGCTACTTATGGCGCGAGAAAGGGGGGCACAGAGAGACGGACGTTGGCACTGGAATACCCAATCGTCCTGGGGATTGACAAACTCATCGCGGAGACGATTTACAGTGTCGATTAGAGGCTCTTTAGTTGGTCTGGACTTGGACTTTCGCTTCTTGCGGTTTACAGGGACAAAGTCTGTATAGAACGAGGAGGCCATTTTCAATAAGTTTTGCGGAAGGCTCCGAGTCGGCCGTATGCGCCATTTTAAACTCCGACATCTGAGCTGGTTCATGGAGAAATGTAATATTAATATTGAAATTGAAATTGAATTCAAAGGGATTTGTGGGCCCACAAATCGTCTCCGAGGTAGCACGCCACTTCCACGCCCACTCCTTTATTCACTCGCCGCATCTCCTCCGTCCCAAGCTTCAGCACCCCAACTCCCACCGCGTGATCCTTCCCCTCCGCATAAATCCCCACAGCCGATCCCGCTGCCAGCCCTTCCTCCGCCGCCGGGAGCCAGCCCCCCTTTGACGTAAGCCCAGGGCACATCATCGGCGCACCGCCCAGTAGATATCGTATTGCGCCACGGTCAATGCCCACTTTGGGGAGTATGTATGGATCTAGAGAGCCGTGGGGCAATCAGCAATCAATGCGTGGACCTAATGGCAACAAATCACTAACATTTGTGCAGCATCCGTAGTGTTGGGTAGAAAGGACCATCAAAGTGCTGGATGATCAGGGGTTCCCCGTGAAGACTGTATATCGATACGTGTTCTCTGCTGTTAGCAGGCACCCCCGAGCGATGATTAGATGGGTTTGCGGAGCTTCAGAATGGCGTTTACACCCTGACGTACCACTTGACGTGAACAAGTCCCTCTTTCTTGGGCCAGAGTGCCTCGAGCGTTTCAGGCTCTATCTTCCATTGCGATAGGATAGCCGCACGAATCGCCCTTTGCACCGATGATTTCACGGGCGTTTGCCCCGCAATGTCAGTCGATGGGCTGAACCTGCCAGTGCCCGATCAGAGACTCAAAAATGGGGCAAGACGGGCTTTCTACTTCTTGAACATCAAAGTCTGAGAAAAGCAAATGTAGTAAGAATCTGAAAATGAATCCAATCTCTTTCAATGTATATCATCAAAACGTGACCTGAAAAACCAAATAAATAGACCCAATCCTTGTTGTTTGATTCTACATTATTCTTTTGTGCTAGTGTTACATATGATAGGAGCTCGAGAACGACAGGAGCAGCAGGGGTAAATCGATAATGACGATGCAGAAAAGGGGGGTGGGGAGATAAAGGTGGACTGGCTGGGCGGCATTTTACGTACAGATAGATAGCTGTTATCGTGAGCAAATGCAAACGGATTCAAAGACAAAATAGATGAATGATGAGAGTCGATAAACACAGAAATTATATGTCCTCGTCCTTATCCTCAATTTGATCGGGCTTGAGCATGCCTGGAATCCGCATCGCGGCTTCACGCTCCTCCTGGGCCTTCCTTTGCGATTCTAGCTCCTTTTCTTCCAGGTAAAGTTCGGCATTGTCGCCGGCCGAGAACTCCTTCAGCTGAATCAAGAAATCCCTCAGTGCCAGCTTAAATCGGTTGATATCATTATGATTGTCTCCCAAGGCGTTCACAAAGTTCACCACGTGCGTCCTGATAAGAGGTGTATGTATGTAAGTCGCCAACACATGCATTCATCGTAACAAAGTCTCACGGTTGGACATGCGGGAACGCATTCTTCAAGAGGTTAGCGGTACACTCCCGCAGATGGGCGGCGTTTGAGGTCGTCTGCGACGGTTCGAACAACGGGGTCCTTATCGTGTTCGTTTCAACAAGCTGGAACATGCGAGCCAGGAGCACGCTTTGGAGCTTAAACCCGCTCTTGTGATCCGTGTCAGTAAGAACGAAGAAGGTATCTTGCACGATGCTAAGGAAATATTGCTGGAAAAAGACGTTGCTAACTTTCTCCGTCGCACTTGAGAAGTTATTCACGACTTCTAAGCACACTATGACGCAAAAGTGAGTACATGTTTACAATACAACTACAGCGATGCCACTCACAATTCAAACCTATGTCGGCAATGTCACGCATTGTGTGCTTGATAGCCCAGATAATGCTATCCATGAACAACTTGAACTGGTTCGGCGGAATTGTGAGTAAGGCTACGGAAAGTATTAACACGTTTGAATAACGGCATTGACGGTAGAAGTCTGTACCAGGGAAGCAGTGCAGATTAATGGCCCGAAGAAGTTTGAAGAAGCCGCCACGATGCTCAGGGTATTCGGCAAAGTCTTGGTTGATCATGTTCAACGTACACTCAAAGACAGCATCAAGGACAGCAGCAACTTGAGGGGTGAGAAGAGACTTGCATTGCAAGAGAAGCAATGTTAGAAACATGTCATGATGCACTGTGTAGATCACTCACTCCGAGACGGGAAATTATGGTGGCAACTACATTCAAGACCTCCGCATCTCTTGCCGCCGGCACGTTACGATTGTAGTCACCAAGAATGGCATCAAGAAGAGGAGGCATGAAATTCGCGTTAACAGACTCGAGGTCTTCTGCCTTCTTGATGTATGTCTCCATAAGCTTCAGGATTTCCTTTTTCACTGTCCGCAACTGACGGATCTTTGGAGTTTTGGTAGCAATAAGACCTGAAATACAGGTGTAAATTCAGAAGACTCGTGAACAAGGAGTTTGGAAATGCTCACCCTCTTTTGAGATGGTTTCGCTGATTATTCCACTAACGGCTTTGTACAAGCCCAACATGTCCAGGAAGATCCGACCTATTTGCGGAAGGTAGAAGCTGCCTATGGAAGTGCAAGCGGACACATTAGTCTTCAGAACGTTTGACAAGATCTTTATATTGTCTGCGCTGGCGAGCACGTCCATGCTTTGCGCTGCCTGTGCCATCAAAGAGTCCCACTAAGAGAAACTATGAGACGTGATCAAACAAAACAATGCACAAAAAAATCCGTACAGCATTATTGGGCAAATCCATAAGTTTTGCGATGAGTTTTTCTTGCTGAGGTTTGTTAGGCTGAGCCGAAATCATGTAACCAACCGCCTCATAGAAAGTGTGGACCTGAATAAAAACATAGGGAAAGTAAGAAGCCAAATCTGAGATACGTGGTGACAATTACTTGTTGAGGGGAGAGGTCCACAGTAATTCTATGAAGCATCCGTAGTATTTCGTCTATGAACGGCTCCTGCTCTTGAGATTGTTGCATGACAAAATGTCTGCGGCACTTCTGTGCAATTTTAATGAAAGTATCGCACGCCATGTCTTGCACGCCTATTCGAAAAAAATAGTCAGTTAGGTATCGCTCATGATAAGAAGCAAGACAGCAACTAACCTTCATGCGTCTCGTGCATGAACTCGAACAATTTGTTAACAACGGTCTTGAGGAATTTCCAATGTGCTTTAAGGAACCGAGGATATTGTCCAACGATATACATGATATCAGAAGCAACAACTGCCTTGTTGTCTTTCCCGCGTTTTATTTCGCACAAGCCAAGGAGATCCTTAATTACGGTGACCAGGAAGCGTTTCTCTGTTTCCTCATCTGAAAAATATCATGTAAGTTTGTAACACTGGAATGAAGATAGACTCTTACTCATAGCGCCAGAAATTGATCCAATAGCCCAACAGAGAGTGTTGAGGTTATTCCACGACCATTCTGAGCCATCCACTTGTTTCGCTAGCTTCTCCGTCAATATTGTCTCCGTGTCCGTCACGTCAAGGTGAGTGAGATAGACAAGAAGTTCGCGCATCTGTTTGTAGAGAACAATTGTGTCGCTCTCCTTCATGAATTCACGAACAATCTCCCCTTCATCATTTTCAACGATGAGAACCTTGTTTAGTTCAAATAAAACTTGTTTCAATCAATTGAAAAAGTCGATCATACCTCCTCAGGCTTCACCATACGTTCGATCACGACTAGCCGCAAATTAGAAAGCACATCACTGTAAATGTTCTTCCTGAGAGACATTCCATTCAGCATGTTCGTAGCACCTGTACCACCAAGGCTCAGACCCATGAGCAGGCCAGAATCCCCTATGGGTAGGCTCTGAAGTTCCTCATAAAGTTCAGCAACCAACTTGAGCCAGTATTCCAAGCAAATCTTGAAAATTTCCCGCTCGTCCACTTGTGACACTTTCACCATGTAAAGATGTGCATTCAGCAGCACGTCACGGTTCGCTTCAGTCTCAACAGCCCGAAGGTGGTTTGACAAGAAGTTTGCCAGGAATAATGCGAGGTTCAGAACGAGCTCTTGGCCAGCGTCTCCGGCGTTCGCATACGCTTGTGCAATATTGGTGCTTGGCGGAATCATACGATTGATGGAGGTCATTACCATTGCGAACAGAATGACGAATTTGGGATCGTATTCCGGGCCGACATTGAGAACAGCAATTTCGGCGAGACACTTCAGCGTAACATTACGGAACTCCGGAGCTTCAAGGAACTGTACAGAAATGAGGAAATTACGCGAAACGAAGACAAGCACCACATACACGAGTCAGAAGAAGATCTATTATAGTCGTTTCGAAGATATATCCCAGTGGAATCCAGTTCAAGAATTTGAGGAGCGTTTCCAACGTCGCCTTGATCAACGATGTCTTCTGCGCCTCTTCTAGAACCTCCGAGCATAACTTGAAGATTTCCGAGAATTCGCCACACATTTGGTTTTTTAAATTTTTGATTTTGGTCTGTGTCATTTGTTCGGCTGAATAGTCGAAGATTTCTTCAGAAAGCAGCTTCAGAATAACCATATTGTTTTCGCAAAGCGAAAGGTTAGTTTTGGACGATTCCACAAGTTCTGTGATGAAATTGGGCCAGTTATGAGGCCATTCCTGTTTAAGAATCTGTGGAAAACAGTCAAATTCGTTCAAGACGCCGAGGAGAGTGCGAACCTGAACCAACGCTAAATTAAGTTTATTGATGTAAGCTTTCTCTTTGCGCATCGCAACCTCATCGGAAGCGACCTTAACGGTCACTCCAACCACGAAATTCCGGATACCTGTCAGGATCTCGCATGTGCGAATGCCAAGTCAGTAAGAATAAAATTGCATACCTTGACGTTGGCCATCAGGAAGAGTCTTCCATCGCGTGTTGATGAGTTTTTCCAAGATCTGCAGGCCGATGTACTTTTGCGAATCGATTGAGTAAACTGCGTGTCAACGGAAAAGGAGAAAATCTGACCTTTGACTGAGGGAAAGAAGATCGTTCTAGAATATCTGGTACTCTTGTCCATGAGTCAGGATGATCTTCCAACTGGGTGAGAACTTGTTGAGCTAATTGACGCTAAATGAACATGATAATCAGATTAGCGACGTTGCTTGAAAAGCGCGTAAACAGGCGTACTTCCTGTCCGGCACCAGTGTAAAAGGTCATTACGACCTTGTCCAGGAGAGTGACGTCCAAGTCCCGCGAGAAATCAAGTATACCCTACGAAGATGGACTCTCAGTTCATTCATGGATTAGGAGTGCGATCAGCGTCTGACCTCCATGATGGCAGGACAGATTGATTGAAATTGACCTGTCTATGCCTGTAGAGTATGAGATGTGGGAGATAATGTGGAGTCGCGGAACGCGTTCACGTCGTGGTGCAAGTTGGGCAAAGGGCCAAACTTGTGAGCCAGTGGGTCATCGACGAACCACGTGATTGCTGTCACAGAGTTACGGCAGAGGGGCCTGTTGACGTCAACTGTGGGAAGTGCATGGCTGATCAGCTCGTTCTTTGCACACATGGCTGACCTCCCCAAGACACAGCGCGCATGGATCGTAGAGCGTACAGGGCCTCCAAAAAAAGCGCTCTCTTTACGGTCAGATTGGCCTGTACCTTTGCAGCTCAAGCCTGGAGAAGTCCTCGTCAAAGTCCAGGCAGCCGCGCTCAATCCGGTGTACATGAGCTGCAGAAATTTTTTGATGCTTTATTGACCTTGCGTCTTTCAGTGGATATAAGCTCATGAAGTTCTTGCCCAACTTTGCGCATTCTGGACGACCTCTTCCCGCAGAACAAGATCTAGCTGGGGAAATTGTTGATGGCAATGGTACTCAGTTTTCCGCTGGTGATCAAGTCTTTGGATTTATCTCTGTAGGTAAGATGCATGTTTATTTCTTGTTTCTCCTCACTTACGCCCTGAAGAACTCTCACAATCCATTCGGCAAGGCGCCCTCACCCATTATGTTCGTATGCCTGCAGATCATCTTGTCATTCGGCCACCCCATGTATCACCTATTGAAGCTGCTGGTATCACCTTGGTTGCAGAGACGGCATATGAAGGACTCATTGACATTGCGAAGCTTGAGGCAGGTCAAAGCGTCCTGATTAATGGCGGAAGCTCTGCGGTGGGTGCTTATGCCATTCAAATTGCCAAGGCAAAGGGTGCCAGGGTAATTGCCACTGCGTCTGAAAAGAACGAGGCTTTTGTTCGTAAGATGGGCGCCGACGAGGTTTGTTCTTTCGTTTCTCTCTGGTGCTATCCATCATAACAAGCCATAGTTCATTGACTATACGAAGGCTCCTTTGCATAAACATCTGGAAGCCAACCCTCCAACTCCGAAATTCCACATTATATTGGATGCCGTTGGCTTGACCGATATCTCGCTCTACACACACAGCCCTGCCTACTTGGCTCCAAATGGTATCTTTCTTTCCACCGGCCCATTGCCTAAGAATTTCTCTCCACCAGAGCTCTGGAAGATTGTCACCACGATCTTCTCAGGTTACCTAAGACCTGCCTGGCTCGGTGGTGTCAAGAGGCGTTATAAGTATGGTGTCAAATTATTCTTCCATCCCAAAATTTAATGACCATTAACAGGATTTACTTGTTGGTCCACAAGAAAGAAAGGTTGGACGCAATCAGACAAATGCTTGCCGATGGTATGTGACCAGTCTTTTGCACAGATCTTCTTCTGAGCTCCTTACAGGCCTCCTGACTCCTCCAGTGGATTCCGTCCATGATTTTGATGATGCCCTCAAGGCCTACGAACGACTCATGTCTCTACGTGCTATAGGAAAAATCGTAATCAAAGTTGACCCTACTGTGATCTGATCATGTTGGTGTTATCAAGGTTCATGTTTTGCTGGTTATCACCATGCTGTAATTATGTTTTCCCACTTTCAAAGTAAATAGAACTATCTTTATATTCTTGTGAATCTGTCGCCAGATTTTAACAAGTGTTCGAAGAATGGCCCACGTCGACTACTAGTATTCCGATTTCCAAGATAGAAATCAGTTTTCCGGATTTGAAATCACTGTCTGAGATCACCGGTGGAGACAACATGTTGCATGTATGATTGACACAGATATACTTGACGTTGTTGGAAGGATGAACTGCAGTCTTTAAAATTGATATCTTTAGTCTCGTTCCTCATATCAACGCGACGTGATGCGTCGTCACATCACGTGCTTCGTTCACGGTTGAACGCGTTCTTGCCTTCGAACCCAACTTCCACTCGACGTTCAACGTGACAACAAGCTGATATGTCTATCGACGTCCACGAAGCAATGCAAGAGCCTTTTACCAAATGTAAATGCTAATAAGAAAGCTGACTCTACTTGTTTAGCAAGGCCATTCGTGACATGCTCCCAATCATTGACCCCGAGGAGGACTATTTGACTATTGTTGCAGCAGAAGAGAAAATCGCCGCAACTGAATCACGGAGAAAGAAAGAGATGGAAGAGTCTCAGGGAAGCATGAAAGGTGAGTTGTTTTCCTGAATGTCTAGACATCCCGTACTCAAGTCAAAGTCAACGGACAGCACTCATGAAGTTGTTAGAGGCAGCTCGGATATCATCTAAGCGCCCTGCATCCGTCCCGTCAGAACAGGCACATGCGAAGATGCTCAATGAACTTGACAAGACCAAACTAGATCTTATGAAATCTATAAGCGATATGGAGAACCTTGTGGTGAGCCAAGAGGCCGAGCTCACAAAACTCAAGGACGAGGCGCGCGGATTAGAAGATTACGACCCTGCTTCGGAACACACAAAAGAACTCGGTAACTTTGCGTGAGTTGCATTCGGTTCGAGTCCATTCAGGAACTGATAGAAGTTAGTCTGCGTCTGCGAATGTACGAAAAACTGGGATTCGAACCCGTCTTCGACAAGACAGGTGCTCTAACGAAGATGCTCGTCCGTAGTACGGAATCGTCCTCCGCAATCTACAGTCGAATTTTTAACTCAACTACAGGTGCCCAATCTGGCGATCTCCATGTTGTACCAATGGACGGGCAAACGTCCGACTACGAGCAATCTCGTCTCCTCTGGAAGCTTGCCTCATCGTAATCAGCATAGCAGCCTACACCATATCTAATTCATTTCTTTATCACTGTACCAGTATGTTTTATTTATATCGTCTTTATTGTCTTAGAATTACGTGTAAACGGTATCAATCTGTATTTGTAGAACTCCGGAAGGAGATAATAAAAGTGAAATAATAAAAGTGAAATACAATGAAAGGGGTACCTGAGTAAAACATGATGTATGTATACAAACAAAAAGTTAATCAGAATGGGATCTGTACGCATGGAAGTTATTCAAACTCTAACAACATTGGAGAGGGCAGTTAACAACTAACCTGAATACCGGGCTTCACGATCCAGTATTTCTTCTCCTTACACTTCTCTCCAACCTCCCTGATCTTGGTTTCAATCATATTCTTCTTGACCTTGTGTTCACGCAGGTCCCGATGTATCGTCTCGACGAGAAAATTGAAGCTGCCAGTCTGGAGGCAGGCTATCTTTCGAAGAACGAAAGGAAGGTGCTGATCAGGAAAAGGTTGTTTGGGAGTAATTGCTTTCTTTTGCTGAACAGAGGAGACTGCCATCGAAGAAGATGCAGCTACTTCGCAGGCGTGTTGAGATCCGCCTGATTGAATCCAACGGTCAGGGAGGCTTGGTACAACGAAAACGCCGTCGTTCAACAGGACTGGCTTGTTGAATGAGGCTGCCGCCTTATTTTCTCGTTTGCCATCTTCGACGCATGTCGACACGAAGGTGAAAGGATCAAAAGATAGAGGGGTATCTAGAAGAAAATATTAAGATCTGACCGGCTCGTCCTGAAATAACTCACCATTGAACATATGAATTCTATATGGATCAAAAGTGCTATACTCGCACCGGCCGATTGAGCTTTCCCAGCATGGCCCTTTAGCATAAGGTATGAGAGGTATAACAACTTTCCTCTTCTTCCCTGATTTTTTCTCTCCAACTTCTGCTTTTCGCTTCGAGGGAAGGGCAGGCAAATCAGGGAAGTCCAATTGATCCATGTCTTCGATAGAAATCTCAACATCTTCCTCATCATCAACAAGCCAGCTGTCCGCATCGGAGTCAGCATCGTTGTCGTCCTCTTCATCCTCTACATCATCATTAACATCGTCGGCATCACCAGAAGGCTCTTCTTCCCACTCTTCTCCACTGTCATATCCATAGTCAAACACAAGAACATCTCTTGCAAATGGCGTGCGTGGTCCTATAATCCGAGAGCTCCGTGTCCAAGTCCCAAAATAACCTGGGCGATTATCCCCAGTGAAAATGAGAACTTTTGCTGGGAATACAGAGCGGTCTTTGAGTTGAGAAAGTAGGGACCGCACGGTGGCATCGTCCCCTTCTATTTCGGCATCAGAGAGTCTTGATACGATATCGCGTACACAAAAATGGTTATATGTCTTGAAATTTGGATCATGATTTGACGGAGTGCGTCGGTGTAGAGAGCAATTTGGTGATGATGACAGAGAGGAAAGAACAGACCGTAGATGTTCTGAGGCGAATAGCGTGAGCACAACATAAACCAGTAGACGTCGAAACAAATCTGCCCACCTGCCGGATTCATATTCGCGACGTCTATAATCGACGGAGAAAGGTTGACCATTTCTGCATCACAACTTTCTTCGTCATCATCAATAACAATGACGCCGTCATACACCTTCGGTGACCTCTTGTTGCGTTTTTTGGATTCTCGGAACCAGTTTACGGGGGCAAGCTCTGTATCTTTCTTCAAAACGAACGGCTTGAACGTTTTCTCGAACTCGGATGTGATGTTCGAAGGCCCGGCAACAGCGACCTCACCTTTGACTGGTGTTCGTGAAAAAGCTTTTGGTTTAGAAAAGAAGTTGGCCATGATGGATCGTGATTTATCCTGAGCGTTCTTCTCCTTCTTCTCCTTCTCAGCTTTCGCAGCCTTCTTTTCTAATCTCTCTTGTTCCTGTGTTATGGCCTGTAAGTAAGGCATGTAATACGGCATTGAGGGCGTACTTTGACTGCCTTGGCTGGGTCGACAGGTTTCGGAGCTCGTTGAGACTTAGAAGTGCCGGAACTTAAAGTCTGGAAACCGATATTAGGCACTGGCCCCAGAAATAAGCGTAGGAAGACACACTGAATCATTCTCCTCCGGCGTCTTCCTCTTCTGTTTCTGTTTCGACTGTGGCGTGGTCTTATCCTCGGGCATTGATTGATACTCGATCGCATTGAGTTCCTTTCGAGGAAGCTTAATTGTCCCCTTCGGGTCCAGTATCGCGTCCTTTGTATCTTGAGGTAATGATTCAAAAATGGCCAGCAAATCTTGCTTAGCCTATGAGATATTAAGGATGTGTAAATCAATTGCGACTTCATAGTTACCTGAATCCTTTCTGCCAGACGAGTTTCGGCCTTCTCCCTGGCATTCTTGGGAAGCCAATCTCGATGTTGATCCTTGACTTCCCATCTCCAGACGCACACAGCTGCAGGCGCCTTCCCACCACCAACGCCATCCAAACCGTAATTGTTGCGCTGCATTACTGCTTTTATAGCAGTCTCAACTGCATTCAAGGGTAGAGCCGCTTGTGCTACCACCGCGCCGCCTTCTCCTTCATCGTCATCCTGTGTCGGAAGCATTTCTTGCCGTATATGTTTTGTAAGGGCAGAAAGTGTTTTATCACTATATACTGTTGACTTGTCAAGTTCCGATAAAAAACTGCTGAGATTCACCTTTCGTGAGCCAATTTCACGATAAGTGGTAAGTGCTCGTCCGGTATTGCCGTCAGAGCCGTAGCCTGTTGCTTAATGCGTTCTTCAAGCATTTCACGAAATTGAACAATTTCTGGATCCGAAATTCATTGAGCTCAGAGGAAAAGGTCGTAACCAGCGACGTATAACTAACCTTGAAGTGTCTCCGATTGTTTCTCAAATGAGATACATTTCTGCTTGAACTGCACCTTTCCATTCTTCAGATCCACAAGAGTTGGTCGACTTAGCTTCTCTACACAAGACGGCGCGTCAGGATGGGTGATCGAGGTCAAAAAACCGCGTGGTGCTTACCTTCACTCTCTACGCTGGCACTCGGAGTTGCGACGTCAAGGGTCACTGTAACTCAGGTGAGCGCAAACGCATTGGGAACGATATAAGTACTTACTTATGTTGTCATCCGTGCCCGACATAATGGCCAAAGGTCCTTCCACAACGGCTCAGGTGACGAAAGATGAGAACAAGAAAATAGAGAAGGACGCGACGTGACCGCTATCATCGCAAGTCACGCGTTTGTGACAAACCACTGAATGTCTTTCTTCAACCTCAAAAGCGCGTCCAATAAATCGACGCAGAAGCACGTAGTTGACCCAGCACTACAGCCATGGGTCGAGAAATAGTAAGAGAACTTGGAATACTCGTCAATACGAGTTGCTGACATTCTACAGTCGCCCAAAGACAATCAACGATGTATCTGCGCAGGAACATACTGTCACAGTCCTCCAAAAGGCTTTGACATCGACCAATGTACGTTGAACTAATCAAGAGACAACGCGTCTAAATCTGCCATAGCTCCCTCACATGCTCTTCTACGGCCCTCCTGGCACAGGGAAAACATCGACTATTCTCGCTTTGTCGCGTCAATTATTCGGGTGAGCAGTTGTTGTATATCATGAATGTTATCTGAAGATGAGCCATAGCCCAGATAACTTTAAGAACCGTGTATTAGAACTTAATGCTTCCGATGAACGTGGTATATCAATAGTTCGTGAAAAAATCAAAACCTTTGCCCGTCAAACACCGCGCGCCCAAGCTGTATCTTCGGATGGGAAAACGTATCCATGTCCACCCTATAAGATTATAATTCTTGACGAGGCGGATTCTATGACACAGGATGCTCAAGGAGCCCTTCGACGTATTATGGAAAGTTACGCTCACATAACGAGATTTTGCCTGGTATGTAACTATGTCACTAGGTTGGTACTTGTCCATTCCTTGAGTCGCTTAACTAATTTCTTGCTGTAGAATAATAGAACCACTTGCATCACGATGCTCAAAATTCCGTTTCACCCCCCTAGATTCATTGTCGTCGAGTTCGCGACTGGCTCAGATAGCTCAAGCTGAGAGTGTCGACATTGACACTCCAGTTATCGATACCCTCATCAGCACATCCTCAGGAGACTTACGTCGTGCCATAACATACCTTCAATCTGCATCACGTCTCGCATCTTCAACGAAGACTCCTACAACTATAACGCCCGTTGATATACAGGAGATTGCCGGTGTTGTCCCGGAGGGTGTCATCAACGATTTTGTGCGGACACTTGGTATTGAGATAGAGGGCGGCATGGACATCGACGATACACCAAAAGGAAAAAATGGTTCATTTGATAGCATCCAATGCAAGGTGAAGGAGCTCATGAGAGAAGGTTATTCTGCGACCCAAATACTCTCTCAAGTACGCATTCATTCTTGCCTATCAGACTTGCTTTTGCTAATTGGTCTGTCTAGTTACACGACCTTGTTGTTCTTCATCCTACCTTGAATGGTCGTCAAAAGTCAAAATGTGCTCTGGTGTTCGCTGAAGCGGACAAGGCCTTGTGTGACGGTGCTGACGAGGAACTTTGGACATTGGAAGTCGGTTTGCGTGTCCATAGGGCAGTGTCGCAGTTGTAAACAATGTACACCCTAGATCCTCATTTCAATCTTTGTTTGACTATTCAGGCGTTCACGCCTTGTCCATTACACCAAACGACGCAAAACATACAACGAGACTGAATTTTGCACGTTAAAACGACAGAGAAAGCGATATAAAAATGCGACAATACAACAAGACCCCCGTTCACCGGATGCCGGCGGTGGCTTTTTGGAGGGCACGCTTGATACCAAGTTGGGCCTTTTTAAGCTCATCAGCCGTCGAGTCCTCAATCTCCATCTTCTCAAGTGCCCTTGCGAGCTCGGCCTCGACCTGGGACTTGGCTCCCCGCTTAAGCTTCATTCCGATCTCAGGCGAAGTTATGGTGCTCTCGACCTGGTGGATGTAGGCCTCAAGGTCTGACTTCGCCTCGTGACGGGCAGAGAACTCCTTATCCGCCTGCTTGAATTGTTCAGCGTCCTTGATCATCTGGTCGATCTCAGCGGACGAGAGACGGCCAACAGAGTTGGTGATGCCTAGATATCACTTGATAAAACAGGCGATGTTGACTGAATGCATGAAACGTACTGATAGATGCCTTGCGGCCGGAAGCACGATCCATGGCGGAGACCTTCAAGAGACCATTGGCATCGACCTCGAAGGTGGTAACCAGCTCGGCCTGGCCACGGGGCATGGGAGGAATACCGGTGAGTTCAAACTCGCCGAGCAAACGGTTATCACGGCACTGAGTGCGTTCACCCTCATAACTATTGACAAGATGAGCATAAAACCATCTTAGAACGGAGTAAGTCGTGCTTACACAGGGAAAGTGACGGTGGTCTGGTTGTCCTCAACGGTGGTGAAGGTACGAGACTTGTTGGTGGGGATGGGGGTGTTACGAGGAACGACAACACCGAAGACATCACCCTGCATGGCAACACCGAGAGAGAGAGGAGCAACATCAAGAAGAAGAAGATCCTTGGTCTGCTCGGATGTTTGACCAGTGAGGACGGCAGCCTGGACGGCAGCACCGTAGGCGACAGCCTCATCGGGGTTGATAGACTTGTTCAGCTGACGACCACCGAAGAACTCAGACACGAGGGCCTGGATCTTAGGAATACGGGTGGAACCACCGACAAGAACGATCTCATCGACCTTCTCACGGGCCATCTTGGCATCCTTAAGCACCTTCTCAACGGGTTCGATAGTGGACTTGAAGGAAGCAGCATTAATCTCCTCAAAGCGAGCACGGGTAATGTTCGCTGAGAAGTCTTCACCCTAAAATTGTAATATATTGATCAGCTAATCCCTGGAAATGAGATAAACACTAACCTGATAGAGCGAGTCGACCTCAACAGTGGTCTGGGTGACACTTGAGAGAGTGCGCTTGGCACGCTCGCAAGCACTTCTGAGACGCCTGAGGGCACGGGCGTCATCAGAGATATCAAGCTTGCTCTTGCGCTTGAATTCGTTCTTGAAGTGTTCCAAGAGCGCATTGTCGAAGTCTTCGCCACCAAGATGGGTATCACCAGCAGTTGCCTTGACAGCGAAGACACCACCGTTAATGTTCAAGAGGGAGACATCGAAAGTTCCTCCTCCGAGATCGAAGATGAGGACGTTCTTCTCGGTTTTTGTTTGACGGTCAAGACCATATGCAATAGCGGCAGCAGTAGGCTCGTTGATGATACGAAGGACATCGAGACCAGCAATGGCACCAGCATCTTTGGTAGCCAGACGCTGAGAATCGTTGAAGTAGGCGGGAACACTGATAAAATTTCGTCACATAAATTTCAGTCGGGATGTAAGAACGACATACGTGACAACAGCCTTCTTGACCGTCTTGCCAAGTTTGGCCTCGGAGATGTCCTTCATTTTGGTAAGGACCATGGAGGATATTTCCTGCGGGCTGAAAGTCTTGTCCTCCCCAAGGTAGTTCACCTTAATCAGAGGAGAGCCATCCTTCTCAATGACCTCGAACGGCCAGTGGGACATATCCTAAATGTTGGATTGAATATCAAATGCCGCATATAATCAACTCTCGACTGACCTTTTTCACATCGGGGTCACTTGATAATGAAGGATCGTCAATACGGTTGATGGCTAAGGAATAAAAGAAAAGCATACTCGAAACGGCGACCGATGAGGCGCTTGGCATCGAAGACGGTGTTGCGGGGGTTCATGGCGGCCTGGTTCTTGGCGGCATCACCAATCAAACGCTCCTCAGCAGAAAAAGCGACGTATGAAGGAGTCGTACGGTTTCCCTCTGTGAACAACCTCACTATCAGCAAGAAATCATTGACGCATATGAAATCTACGGACGATCGTTGGCAATGATCTCGACTCGGTCGTTTTGCCAGACGCCAACACAACTACAAGGAGAATTGATTAGACCATTTTTGTCGGGAGAGAGAAGAGCATACGAGTAGGTGGTGCCGAGATCAATACCGATAGCACCATCAAACGCGTCCTCCATTTTTAGGGATTAATAGGGAGAGGGAGAGGAAGGGTGGTGGTTGGTGGTGGTTGGGGGCGAAGATGAAGAAAAAAAATCGATTGGGGTGAGGTAAGCAATTCGGGTGGAATTGTGCACAGCCACAGAACAAAACTCATGTCCTTCCGCCCATGGCTGGCTGCAGTGGCCTCTAGCTCGAGGACTGTTGCGAGGAGGCCAATCAAGTACTCTATACGATGTTTGGAGACAGCTTCCGCTACACGTCTTGAAACAGAGGATGATTGGAAAGATCTGCAGCTTCGCCGTGCACATGTCGGATATTTGAGCAAGTGACGCCTCTCCGTTTCAAATCATCCCAGACTGACCTGTTGTATCCTAGTCAAGGAGTTCAGTAAATATGGCTCGACACAGGATGCGCAGAATACTTATAAACCTCGTGACGCGTTACACAAACCAGCTGCTCAAGCCACCATATCCGCCCTTCTCGCCACGGGCGCACACTTCGGTCACTCTGCCTCCCGAATGAATCCTAACTTCGCTCCCTATGCATATGGTACTCGTTCAGGGGTCACCATCATTGACCTTGACCAAACCTTGCCTATGCTGCGACGCGCTGCAAACCTCGTTCGCGCTATTGCCAGTGCAGGTGGCCAAATCGTCTTCATTGGCACACGGCCCGATCTTCGTCCAATAGTTGAAAAAGCAGCCGACCGATTAGGATCTCAAGGTTTTCATGTCGGCGACCGATGGATGCCCGGTACACTCACCAACAAAATCCCTCTCTTTGGCCTCCGAGTTTCCAAAGAAACCAAAGTCGATCCAGACCTTGTTATTATTCTCAACCCTCTGTCGCATATGGTTGCTCTTCATGAATGTGCCATGCAACATGTTCCAACGATGGCCATTGTCGACTCAAACATCGACCCCCGCATCGTAATGTATCCAATACCTGCGAATGACGACAGCACGCGAACAGCGGAACTTATAGGAGGTGTTTTGAGCATCGCTGGTAGGGAAGGGGTTGATCTCTATGAAGCAGAGCTGGAAAGACAAGAAGAGCTGGAAGAGAAATGGAGCAGACCAAATTACTATGGCAGCTAGATCGTAACTTTACAACATCTACATATACTCTATCCAATATTTTTTGCTTGATTTTGCTGAAGGTTGAACCAATACACTGCATCGACAATGACTCAGCATGGTTTGGAATTTATCATTAAATGACTCACGTTCTGCATCTTCAAGCGCCCTTACATTGGCTTTGAGTTTGTTCAGAGTTTCGACATATTCGTCCTCTTCCACACTATCGAAGACAATCCCACCGCCGGCTTGTAGGTAAGCGATACCATCTTTGAAGACCATCGTCCGGATTGCGATACATGTGTCCATGGCGTCATTGGCAAAATCGAAGCGACCTACCGCACCTGCATAGACTCCTCGACGTTCCTGCTCCAACGATGAAATGATCTCGATTGCCTTGATTTTAGGTGCCCCCGACACGGTACCAACGGGGAAGATTGACCGGAATGCATCAAACCTGCAGCAAGGGATTGATATCAGAAATTAAAGAATTAAGAACAGTCTGACCTCGTTTTTCCTTCACGTAGTTTACCCGATACCTGAGAAGTCAGATGGATAACGTGGCTAAACTTCTCCAACCTCAGGAGATGATCAACCTTGACAGTGGCTGGCTGGCAAACCCGATTCACATCATTCCGCGCGAGATCGACGAGCATAATGTGCTCCGCCCGATCTTTTTCGGAAGCCAATAACTCAGTTCCCAGTTGATCATCCTCTATGTGGAAGTCAGTTGTGCGTATCTCGGTGATGAGATTGAAGTACCTTCAGGCGTCTTTCCGCGCTTCGTGGTACCCGCGATTGCGTGATTGTATACGACATTCTTTTCCACTTTGCAAAGAGTTTCTGGGCTGGCTCCCACAATTTGGAGATCACCGCAGTCCAGGAAAAACATATACGGCGAGGGGTTAACTTGGCGAAGGCGCCGATACGCATTGAAAGGGTGTAAAGCGGTAGGACGAGTCAAACGTTGTGATGGTACCGCTTGAATAATGTCTCCTGCAACAATGTGTTCCTTCAACTTGGTAACGAATCCTTCATACCCTTCTTTTCCGACATTAGAGACACTCTCATTGCCCAGGGTAATTGGGGGTTGATTAGGCTCTGGAGTAGTAGAATTCAGCAGCAGTTTTGCCAGCCGCCGGGACTTTGCGACTGCCGTTTGGTATAGGAAAGCCAGGTTCACTTGACCACCATCCTTGGGGGCGAATACGTGCGAAACTACCTTGATAGTTTGGAACATGTGGTCATAGACAAGAAGCGTATCGACGAGCATGAACGTCGCCTCTGGTATCTGGAGAGTATCATGTAGATCCGCTGCGGTTCTGGGTTCAAAATAACGAATGCAATCATAGGAGACATATCCAATGGCTCCACCAGTAAAGGTAGGGACTTCCGAGAGTTTAACGTATTGATAAAGAGCAAGTTCCTTTTGAAGTACGACCATAGGGTCCCCAGTGACCTCTTCATTGGGACCAGTCTTGATCACCTTGAAAGGATCTACGAAATTTGATTGATGCCAAGTTGTAGACTTCTCGATAGTTGATAGATTAAAGGCTAACCTGCACCGATGAAACTGTAGCGAGCAACATTCTCTCCACCAAGGACTGATTCGAGCAAGAAACTGTACTTTGAGTCCTTGGCTATACGAAGATAGGCCATACATGGCGTAACAAGGTCTGCTGGCAATTCTATGTAGACTGGAACACAGTTGCCTCGCTTTTCGACGTTAATTAGTTGTTCGACTGTTTCGAGGGAAGGGTGAGCAGGCAAATTCTAGAGAAACGAACATTGAGCGATCGATCGTCAAAAAGCAAGAGAGATGCTTTTGCCCACTGAAGGATCCATGCTGTATGATATATAGATTATTTAGATGATCAGAATGACTTGAGGGAGGAAGTCCGACCGATAGAAGACGATCGAACCCTCTTTTAAACCTCGATCTTACCTCGGTAGTGAGATATTTTTCCTATCGATCATCACTTTTTGGAGTACTCGGCCTGTTTGCACAGCGTAAGGCGCTGGTAGCTGAGGCTGTTTCTTGTCTGAGCCGCCACGGCGATTGATACCTGACGCCCTTCATCACTCCGGATGTTTTTGAAGATCCCAAAATGATAACGCCTCGTTTCAGTTGCAGCCAGACAGAACAGTCTTTAATCATCTCAATATATTGTCCTTCTGTCCGAGTATGCATTTGCCGCATTTCCACACCATCCGTTCACTGATCAACGTGTCGAAGTAGGCAGCAGACGTCGAAATTCACGTGGACGGCACCCTTGTTTCTGTCCACATAAACCCGTATTTTTTGAGGCTCAATTTCACTTATCCCGTATTGGAGGATGATGCATCATCTGCAAGATATGATCCTAGCTCAGGATACCTTACGGTCACCCTAACGAAAGAAGTTCATGGCCAGATCTTCGATGATTTGGACCTTCTTGCCAAACTCCTAGCCCCCCGTCCTACTGCACCTCAACCGACTATTGAAGTGATTTCCGTGAATCAAAATCAACAGGAGAACCACAATGAAGAAAATGATCTGGTGTCGAAAACTGAAGCTCTCTCCTTGGAACACGAGCGCGAAGAGATCCTAAAAGGTGAGATCCTTTTTATCATAGTGCATTTTCGGCTTGAATCGTATTCAACAGCGGCCGAGAATGATTGGCAAATGCCGCAAGAAGTACAAGATCCGCAGCTAAGCACATCTGTACAAAAATACTACGGGTTCTTAGATATGCACTCGGGGTATTTTCGGCATGTAACGCATACTGAGAACGAAGTGAATGAGCTTGGTGCTGATGCGGAATCTTGTTATGCCGCAGCACGCCGTCAGAGAAGGCTGCAACATGAAGATGACAAATTTGACGAAGAGTATTACATGTGAGTTGTCTTGTGATGAAATGAACGGTGAGCATTTAACATGTCCATATGTCTATGACTACAGGGCAGATTATGCGGATGATGACAATATTCGCGAGCTCCTGATGTGGAAGCATCCCCATACCGATCACAACGAAACTTTCAAGTATACTGATGAAGAAAATGCTGTAATGCTGCGTTTGCCTCGCAAAGAATGTCGGTCATTTCTGTCTACCGTGATCTTCCACAAATTGACCGTTCACGACGCAGACCTTCCTACGAAGAAACAGACGCATGATCTCTATCTTACTCTCCTTACAATTTTATTTTCCTACGCATACGAATCGCGTACTAATCAATGCGATCCTACTCCCGAATCTGCGTGGACACTCTCAACCCTCGTGTCAGCCTTCTCGGCTCTTGATCCTCCTGATTCTGCGTCTGCGTCACTCGCGGATCCCCTTGCATTTACAACAGATGAGCTAACCCATGCCTTGGTAACATCATACCGGCGCTCTCTTGCCTTTCCGCTGTATCGGTCATTCACCCTAGCGGAAGCATGTCGCATGGATGTCGCCGGATTTTTAAATGGAGGTAAACGGACAGTCGTTCGATGTCTACTCGATATGAAGGTAATTTTGGACCATCACGAAGTTTACTACGTGTACAGCAAAATTTGGTTGGACGACTTCTGCGTTTGGGCTCAAGCGTGCGCAAGGTGCGAGTTTTTTCCTCGTCATTCCCAGGTATTCTAAAAGTATACAAATTCAAGCGAGACCGCTCTTATCGCTCTCGCCAAACAAATATTAGAACTGAAGATATCAAAATCCTCAATTGGATGGCGCCTTGAGGCGCTGGAAGCCGCCACTCTGAGCATAGAAGAACGGGAGAGCGACAGCGATGACGAAGATTCGGAGGATTCGGAGCGATAATACAAGTATTTGAATGCTTCGGTTTGCATTCCATTAAACTATCTATGGACCAGCGTATTCCGATGCCCTCGTCGATCGATGGGGAGCGGTTTGGAGTTGCAAATACTCTAAAGGCTTGGTTAATGTATCCATGCATGCTGTCAACATCCGAGGCGTACTGGGGCGCACGAGGTGGAGCTTATACTACTATGGAAACTATGGGATGCAATACTTTTCTCACTAACGCAGGCATTGCCGCTAGCCCACGGACTTGTTATATACGTGGATCGAAAGAACAGAAGACACTTTGCAGGTGCTGATCAGGAAGCGCCTTCATATGCGCAAGGCATCTGGTGAAACTAAGCCGTGGATGTAGGCTGTCGACTCAAAGAAGACAACGTCAGATCATGTGTTGAATGAAGGAAGCCGCATTTGAAAAAACTTCCGACTCAAACTTTCAGGCGCGCCAATACCTTTATGGCTTAGAATCAAGCTTATGGTTGTGTAAGACATGTACAAAATATTTGCCGACAAAACCGTTGCGTAACATCTCCAAAAAATCAGTGGCTTTGGTCACAAACGTTAACGTCGAGTATGCTTAGTTTATTAAATGATTTCTTGCTCCGACGTACTGTTTTATGCTGAATTGATTGATGCGAGTTCGTATTGATTTCTCATAAGACACAAGATACAATCAGCCAGACGTGTTTCCACTGAGACAAGAGAAACAGGGCCAGTCAGGCGACGAACAATTTACGTTAGAAATGATAAGTCTCCATAATTATCGCTCAATGGCACAGGGACATCTAAGGGATATCCATTCCCATGCTAAAAAAAATCTTCTGAGCCGAGTTGGGACTAGTCAAAGCAGGAATGAGTCATTCTAGTAGCACGTCTCTATAGCGACGTATTGATTAGATGGCCGTAAGGAGCGTCATAGATGTTCAGGGAGAAAATGTTGAATCACAGCTGACGGACGATATATCATAGAATCTAGCTTTGTCACACATGCCCGGCGTGACTCCGGCGAGGTCCGGCGAAGACAGAGCGTTCACAATACTTCCATTTGCGTTTATATTCATTCTTCTCTCTTTAAAGAAACACCTTCTCAAGAGCAGTGCTTTATCACATCTGTCGTTCCGGTGGCTCAGGTTCCGTAGATATCATTAATCTCGACGCCGGCTGTTATAATCATTGCTTTTGTGGGTATCTTTTACCTCGTGTGAGCGCACGCCCAGCATTTTTTTGTCACGATCGGTCGACTTGATCCTCATCAATGTTCCGTATGTCCATAGAAACTGTCTCTCCACAATACTCTGAACGAATGTTTTCGATCACGAGTGTACAAAACGTTGTGAACAGAACCATCATATCTATAACTTAAGCCCACAAACATTTCTGAGTCACTCCTGGTCTAGTTTTCGACTCCTGCAAGGAATGAATATTTTCGACTAATATCTGAAAGAGTTTTTTTGCGACTGCGATGCCAGCGTTCTTACTTGAATGGTCGACTTGATCCTCATCAATGTTCCGTATGTCCATAGAAACTGTCTCTCCACAATACTCTGAACGAATGTTTTCGATCACGAGTGTACAAAACGTTGTGAACAGAACCATCATATCTATAACTTAAGCCCACAAACATTTCTGAGTCACTCCTGGTCTAGTTTTCGACTCCTGCAAGGAATGAATATTTTCGACTAATATCTGAAAGAGTTTTTTTGCGACTGCGATGCCAGCGTTCTTACTTGAATGATAATGCACGTTTTTCATCTGTACGGCGGGGCATATTGTGCGCAATATCATCGCTAAATCTTCCCGTGGGGAAAAGATCTGAAGAAGCCACAACTCACTGAGACCCGTATCGGCCGCACGTTTTCCAGCATTCAAAGCAAATGACATTTGTCAAGATCTGCATGTTACGATCAGAGTGAGACTTTCACTACACCCCTGGCGTGCTTACATGTTGTCCACTTGAGCCTTTTCTACATTTGGATGTCTGCCATCTTCATTCACTTGCGGGTCGATGTGCAGCCAAAACAATTCGACACGAGGTCAATTGTTTATCATTCTACGAAAACTGTCGGTTTGATCCACAAACTGGAGCTGCTTAATTTTTCGTTCGGTTCGTTCAGTTCACATTGTTCGACGCTGCGTACATTCAGATATTTCCGCATAGTGCAAACGAAGAATGAGGGGACCGACTCAGGGGAGTTCGCAATGTAAGTAATTCGACGACTTTCCACGAGAATTTACAACGGAACATGAAAGAACGAGAGTTTATCAACTTTTCGACAGCTTATCAAAGGATGTATTTCTCTTGAAAACATGAACTGAACAAATTGAACGAATCGACCGCCCGACTTGGTTGCGGTCAACACGATCAGGTGGAGTCAGGATCACAGGTAAGTCTTACATTTTCCAAAATAGTCATTAGTCACCCTGAAGCTTCGTGCCTACATAGCTTCTTTTTAGCAGCTCTTTGGCCGCAAATATATCTACCCTGACTTCGAATTGCTGACTTCGAATCGATCTCGTAATTCTACCGTTGTGATTTTGCGCCCCATCAACTTTAAACATATGTTCCAAGGCTGCATGCATCGTGTGATGTGAGGTTAAATGGGCGTATGCAGGGTTATGTTTCGGTTGCAAACGGCGTAAAATATGTCATCCTTTCCATTTTAGTAAACTGCAATGGATACAAGTGCGTCGATTAAGTCATTGAACGCGCGCCATATTTCCCAAAATGTTATTGCCAAACTATTTCGGCAGATTTCTTCGAGGGAGATTCGACCAACAAGTCGTAGACAAAGTCGAAGAACTGTACACATGGGCACAAAGGCCCGATCCATCTGCTCGCATGTCGTGCCGATATATCGACTTCCGAGAAAGACGTGCCATATGGAACTGTGGTCAGAAAATGCATTTCAATTTCTATGGATCCCGATCGAAGTCTCCCGACAAATGAATGAATCATGTTTTTGTTCACTTAGGCGCACGTGGTCAGAAAACGCATTTCAATTTCTATGGATCCCGATCGAAGTCTCCCGACAAATGAATGAATCATGTTTTTGTTCACTTACGCGATCGAGGGAAGGTCGATGTATTTTTCTTTTTGAAATCCGGTTGTACAATATTGGCCGTTGGAGCAGCCGACGATGGCCAGCGGAGATGGGTTCCGAGTCACTCGCCTGTGGGCAGTGGGCGATTGCACACCAACAGTGTCGTATGGAAGCAGACTGTGCCGAATATACCGTCAGCTTCGAAGTGTGCGTCCCATGGCCGCCGCACCCAGCCTTTGATTCCCCAACACGAAGATCTCGCGAATCGCCTGCGACGCACTTGTCTGCCCGAGACTGTCGAATAATCACACGCTGCCGAGGAAAGTCCAATGAGGATATGAATCTGATGGATAGATACAGTATGTCAGACAAGGTTCTCAGATTTACAGTCACTCAGTCAATCAGGGGTTCAATACGGTTCCGCTATGATGGGTATAGAGATCGAAGGCTATATGAGGTTTAGAAGGGGCTTCCAAAAATATTCATATGCGCGTCTTCAAGAAAAAATATTATTGTAAATCAAGATCAAAACTAAGGAAGAGAGTGCAGACTGCTATGATAATATTCTACATGTAGCCATCATATTCCTAAAATTACGACTTCGAACGCCACGATTCCCCCAGGGGAAAGGGCCACCCAAAAAACCTTATCATATCGCCATGTGCCAAATCATAATGCAAGATAAGCGAAATGGTAAATATATGTGGCCAGGGAGCAGTTAACGTTGCGTAAGAAATCTACATATGTGATTGACGAGTGGCGTGCTGCTCGGTTTGATTGAGGTGGTGACCTTCAGGAATCACATCAAAGCCGCTTTGACCGAGATCAGCGGGCAGTGCGGCTGTTTCGTCGAGGACAGAGGAAGAGAGCAGTGCATCCGCTTCCTCATCAATGATGCGTACGGGCCTGATGATTGGGTGAGCGGGAAGGCATGGCGGCGGCGAGACAAGGTCGTTGAATAAGAACTAATGAACGAGATGATATGGAATGAGATTTAGCGGATAAACAGAAGAGACGAAGTTCCATACCGTGCCGTATCTAGTAAAATGCATTGATTTAGAGTCAGTTCTCCGATGTGATCATCAGTATTGAGCGAAACTTACACCAAAAGCGAGAAGCCTGTAACTTGGAGGAAGGACGTGGGGACGATGAATCTCTCCCAACCAAGGCCAAGACTGATAAGCCAGATTGAGAGAGTCCTACAGGTGTCAGTCAATGATCGGGCAGTGGCGCTGACATGTCGTGTGACGCTGAGGCCAAAGTAGTTGAAGAAGGCAATGCTGAAGGCGATCGCGATTCCAGAGTATAAAACTGGAGCATTGTCAACCATCTGATGCCAGCCACGGGGCAGATCGAAGAAGGGTGACAATTTTGAGACAGAAGGCAGAGCCAAGAAGGGGAAGAGCAGAAGGATAGTAATCGCCCCAAAGAAGCCCTCAAAACCAACCGCGATCAGCGGAGAGACAGAATAACGTTCTGCATGAGGTATCAATCACGGTTTTTGTGTCAGAGATCTGCAAAACTTACCCATGATCTTTTCTATTGTCGTTGATCAATACGTTACCATTCAGTTTATGAATAAAAAAGTTATAGACATGCCTTCAACAACAAATTGAGTAGCGGTGCTAGAAAGGGTATGTGTGAGAATTTGATAACATCACAAAAGGTCAGAGATTGAAAATGATTTACAAGACTTGAGCGAACAAAATGAAGAAGACACCTGGAAAACGCGTCGCATATTGTCAGCTGACAGAGAGGTGACAAGGCGGTGTAAGAAACTTACCGACAAGAACTTGACTCGCCTCAGGTTCGTCGAAGGTAGATAGATCAGACTTGAAAAGTGGAAATATGGCCTGCTTGATGGCGTCCTTGACTAAGGAACCACTCCAGCCTACTAAACCCACGCCTGTCATTACTATAATAAGGGAAATCCATCTAGAGAGCAGGAAATGGGTTATAAGCTTAATCAACTAGCATGAATGAAACACACTGGTAGAGCCAAAGATGACGGCGAAGGAAAATAACACTGAAAATGCCCACGAAAAGGACAAGGGCGCCACGAGTCATTTGATAGATAGAGACAGGCGTATATAGAAGGCCGACATTCATCAACTATCGAGAGAAGCGGTCAAGGCTAACCATATATAATTGGATGTGAATGCTTACGGTAGTGCCAGTGAGGTCACATAGGGCAGGAATCCAAAGAAGGAGGACTTTCCACCCGGAGAGAGTAGACTGAGATGACGTCCCGAGCTTGATAGCAACATGAGGATCATGTTCGGAATCGGGTGGTAAATGGACCGCAGCCTGGTGGCGTGTGGCAAACCACGTGTAAAGGACAGGGATAAAGCCTTGGGATTAATATGAGAGGTAGTACATGGTGAGCTGCGCGGTGTGATGTACTGACAGAGCATCTCTCCGACTAGAACGCTGAATTAGCGACAAGTGTGGCGAAAGCCAATGGATAGGGACGCACGGAACATCTGGAGGGTCTGCCAAACAGGCTGCTCATACAGGACTCGGTTGCGTGGATCTGGATCTAAGCAATTCTCGACGCATTGCATGTCCTGTTAAAGGTATTGTTGGTGATGTGAGCTCAGGTAAGGGGTGTGAAACTAGCCTGCCACTTGGTCCAAAGCGAATTACTGGAACCCTGAAGTGATACGATGAATGACAGAAAGTATATGAAGAGGAGTCTTACGGTGAGGATCATGCCTCCAAGGAGGAAAGGTATGAATAGAGACGAGGGCATTGGAGGCGATGGTGGAGAGTGACGGCACAATAGGCAACCTGGGATGTGACGGTCGCCGGGCGTGACCGGAGGCCGGAAAGTGACCGGGAGACGAAAAGGGATTAAGTGTGACACAATGTGACACGGGGCTTGTTCGCCACGGAGAAGTTGTGATCTGACGACAGATCTCTTGCCGCTTCTAATTGCAATGCCTTTTATCCAGATCCAACATGGTCCATCACCTCTTCCTTTACATCCCCCCGCCTGACTATGGTCCATCTAGTCCTTTCCTCTTCAAAAGGTCTGCTCCTCGTCGTTTTCCCCGTCTAGCTCTCATATTCTTCCAGGGAACCAGGGGCTTAAGTACTTTCCTTATGTCGGCTATCTGGGCCTCACCCCAGTCAAAGTCGAGGGCCGTGAGTCATCCAGACGTCGTCCAGATTATGTTCTCACCTCAATTTCCAGTCGTCCGTACAAAACTCGATTCAGACGCGAAGCAATTGCTCGCCAAGTCCATCACCGTTTCTGTTCGTTGCTATGAGTCGCGACTCGGACGCGTCAGTGTGCTCCACTCCAACGTGCTCGTTGACTACACACAAGTCCTCTGGTCAAAACCAGACGGTGAGGAATATGCCCTCATCGACGAGCTTGAGTTTCCCTTCCGGATAACCGTACCGGCAAGAGTAGGGGGTTTCAGTACTTCCATATTCGTGGACTACCGCTGCATGTGGAGAGTCGAAGCTGGTTCGTCGGTCTTCTTTTCTCTTGTCTCGTGCTCATTTTCTCCCAGTCTTGAACCATGTGCCCATCACCGCCGTGGGTTCGCGCCAAGTGAAGCACTTTGAACTCCCCCTTGTCCGCTTCGATCTTCCTAGATTCGACCCGCCACTTCCATCTCCCGCTAAACCTCTTCTTCTCCACCAAACAATGAAACCAAAAGCTCCTCGAATACGATATTCCGTTGATATTCCAACATTTCCCATTGGTCCTCTCGACGTTGTATCGATTCCGGTCCATCTCATGCCCTTGGACGAAGGTGTCACCATCCGATCAGCAAATGTAACGATTGAACGACGTATTCAGCTCAACGAAACCTACACATCCCTTTGCGTCGATGCACCATCCTCATCGCTTCCCATTCCATCCGCAACAGGACTTATGTCTGCTCGAGTCTCTGCTGGATCTTCGTCCTCATCAAAAAATTCTACACCATCCTCGTCCTATCACGATTCAACTCCTTCTCTGTTCAGTCCTTCAGAGACAACGTCATCCGACATATCTTCCGACCCAACTATCACCTCACACTCCCTATATCACTCATCAACCTCTTTTGCTTCAGATCGACCCCTTCTTTCCCATGCTTCTCCAACTACACCCACCATGCCCTGGTCGTCCTCGATTATCCCCTCCAAATTAGTTATTACTTCGATTGTTGATGCAGAATCTCCAGGACAGTTCTTCCGGAACGATCAAGGAATTTGGACTAAGACAATGACTCTGCAATGGCCAGCAGCCAAGCCTCATAGTCGATGGGCGATAGGCGAAACTATTCAAACCGAACTAGTTTCCGTCCGTTTCTTCGCTCGCATCAAGGTCGGCTCCTCCATTTCATACAACCTTCGGCAACACGTTCTAACCGAACTACATACAGATTAGTGTATCTTCGTCTAACGGCACAGAGTCAGTTGACCTTTCCGAAAGAGAGCTTCTGATCGTATCCACCAACGAGACGGAAAGGAACGTCGCTGTATCTAAGTATAATGAACTACTCCTAAACCATGTGGAAAAGTCAGGGCATGTACGCTCCAAGAGCAAGTCTCCTCGTCGGAGCAGGCGCGAGATGGATCCAGATTTACCTCCACCGCCAGCACCGTTAGTGGGAACAAGCAAACCAAACAGTAACACTGGTAGCGTCCGGGACCCTGCTCACGGTCCAAGCACTACCAATGCAAGATTGCGACGTCCACATACAAGTGCGGGCCCGCGAGATAAGAAAGGGTTCGATTTTTCCGGCGTACGGGAAGGGATTGCATATCGTCTCGGGGACAGCCCAAAGGATGTTGAGACGGAGAGCATGTTCCGGAGACGAAAAGAGGATGCTTCAAATCCAGGTCTCAAAAAGATGCCGTCGCGGCCAGAGACTAGCCAGGGATTGTCATCAAAACGACGTAGCGGGTTAGCAATGGGAAGCTTCTTCTCCTCTGCGCCGAAGATATCAGCTGCGCTAAGTGGGAGTAGTAGTGGGACGAGTGCAAGCGCGAGTAATAGTAGTGCATCGAGAATCAGACCGGATGTAGGGCCAACGGACAAGATGCAGGAGTGGGAAGAGGAGCTCGCAAGGATTGAGATGAGGAGTCGGAAGTCGAGTGATTTGCTATGGAACTTTGGAAGGAAACGGTCTACAGGTGTGCCCAAAATTCCAGGGTGGCCACGTTGAATGTTTCACTTATTGCGGGATCATACATTTCTTTCTTTTTGCTTTCACGCACATCCATTATCCATCCAACACACGCATACAGTATTTAATTGTGGTTCCTCTGTGGAATTCCTATGCGCACCAGAACATTTTAACCTTTTAGCCAAGTTTAATCATGCAAGAACTCGTCTGTGACAATGTGACATATCGCGTTTCTTGATAACTACATACAACACCAATCACAAGGATGCAGAGCTTCCCGTGGGCACGGTTTACGGGTGCTTCAGTAGGCCGTGAGTTCTCTCGATTGCCTTGTCTGCCGGAATAACTATGTCTCATCTTGTATTGTCTGCTTCTAATGCCATCCTTCCATTTGACTTATACCCCTCTTTTTCCACATGTTGACTCCAAATATCCCTCTCCCCATATGACGATGCCCCACACCCACGCACCCACGATGTTGTCCAATACATCATGCGCTCGTCATCTTGGTGGGTCCTACATCATAATATCTCAGTGATGACAATAGGCTATCTGCTTATGAAAGGTGCGTATCATGCGGGATGGAACCGGCTTGCTCACACATTCTCGGTATTATTGTCCCATATTAGCGACCACACCAAGTCCAGAACAACTGTACAACGTGAGCATGCAAGCTCGGCTTCTTTTTCTTCATGTTGCATCTCTTCTATTCCTTCTTGCTGGCTTCCATTCCGCATTTGCGTTTTCGCCGTCCTTCTCGTATTTACTTCGCATCCGTCACGGGACACGCGGTGCTTTTTCTTGTATTTACCATAACGCGTTATGATCTGCTTCCTCAGCACAGCACAACTCACTCGACTCTTTACACATCCAGGAAATGGCTCCCGATTTGCGGCGTAAAGTAGACGCTGCCAGAAATTTGCGTTTATCCCGAGAAGCTGAGATGAAGAAACAAGTTGACGCCCAGGTAAGCGAGTCACGCATTCCGAAAAGCACGTACTGATCTAATTCCGTCTCCCTTTTCTCGTTTCCCGTAAATTCTACATTTTTTTTTTTCGCTTTCCTCTACACATCGTCGCATGGACGATCGCCAAAACTAACGACGGGTGTCCTCTTATCCGTCGCTTGTCTTGTCTTGTGCACCCGGCTCGTCCGATCATGATCACACGCGCTTGCTAAGTATAGCTTGCAAACGAATCTCGGCCAGAAGATGCGAAGCCCATTTGGGCAGACTCAAAGTAACCTACCGACTTTGCCTTCATATATATCATAACCCGCGGGGATCGAAGTCTACAGAGGTGTCTCCGTTGTATATTATATATTTCACGCCCGGACCAAATAATTCTGTCACAACAGTTTCTTCGAAATCAAAATTACACATTGTTCATTTGTATGGTACATATGCATTACTTAATTTTTAAACCGGTTACAGACCTGTTTAGGCGCATTCTTGACATATGGCCCGATCATGCAGTACTATGTATGGTGCGATTTTGACGGTTATCTTAATCCAGACATACGGGTCCGAAAACGCCCACACCATTGCAGTCAGCTGAGCAGCTGCCACAATCAAGCCACAAGTATTTTTTAAGCGAACCTTATTTCGTGCTTTGATGTTAGATCATTGACGGATGTATTGCGGGTATTGCCATTACCGGAGAATCGCAGATGAATATCTGAATGGGCAGATGGAAAATTCATCAGGCGTTCAAAAACATTTGTCACCGCACACAGCCGTCCACGTCCTCACCGGAGGAATCATGTTATGTATGTAGGTTTCGACGGGTGCATGTATCATGCTGTGATGATCCAATTTGGAGCGAAGCATGAGTGGGAGCAATGTCAACGATGGGTGCGGCAGTTCTGCGTATATTGCATCGGCCCCAGGTGTTGAACGCAACGAAGGACGATAGTGCGTGCTAAAACAGATAAGATGATTGAATACTTGAACTACTGGCGCCATCAGTATGAGCAAGATCATTGATTTGCGATGGACAACTCAGTTTCTTACATGGCCGTATTCGGAGTCCTGAAACGCAAAATACCGGTGGTAAGGCGTATAATCAGATTAGGTTCCTCTCCGTCAGCAACGGGATATGCTCAATGTTACATACCATGCTAAAAGTTCCAACTGGCATGGACGGCAACGCTCGCGAGTCGATTTTCAAAACGTGATTGCGCCTGTGTATAAGCTCAAATACGTTTCTGGGAAGAGCTCCCTTCTCCGAATATCTAAACAAATGCCGACGTGTGTGTAATTAGTGGTTGAATTGGTCCCCTGTATTGATAGCTTATTAGAATTAGGCTACAACTTCAGATTTCAATCCCGCGATAGCCTCACCGCTAGAATCATTATGTGTGTCATAGGCAGCCTTCGGTGATGGAAGCATAAAGTGAATGAAATTCCGTGACTATGGAGTGGCGCGGTCGATCCAGCAACAAAGTCAGGTAGCCTCTGGATGAGGAGTCGATCGAGATGGTCCAAACATGGTCCACCAGATGCATAAACTGCGGTAGGAGCATTCGCAAAAAAGCTCAGGGTAAATGCATGAAGGCTCGATGGCGTTCCAAGAGGCTACCCTGAAGGAGTCACGCCACACTACTCCCGTCTCACGTCGATTCACAGCCGAAAGTTAAATTTTGCGAGCATTACGAAGACAAAAATGACGTACACTCTCTGAATGCCAAGACACGATAACGGGGGATTCGAACTGATTTGGAGACTAGCCTATTTGTGGCTGCTGTAGTAAAAACCCTTTTAAAATAATTTAAGTAATATTTAAGGCGGATTGTAGTTTCATCGCACAACCTTCAGGATAGCATTCCGTCGGACTGATAGAAGCCTCTTTCAGGTAACGGCACTGGATCGGAGCAGACAGGGACTGAGGGGATTGGCAGCTCATTTGATTAATGTTTGAGAGCTGGCTGCTACTTGTTGCACCATCATACAAGGTAACAGTCTGTTGTTATAGGATATGGCTATTGTCAATACCTAACATGATACGATTGCGAATATCAAGCCGACCAATGCACCGTCATGATAAGATTTAATAACGGCGTCGAGAGAGACGTGACGTTGGTCCAGATATGAAATTTATAAGAATAGATCATTGAAAACCAGATTGACAGAAAACGAAAATGACAGAGTTGATGAGACTTCTAGATAAGCTACAGGTAGTGATGGATGATGGTATTGAGCAAATACGTCCAGGCCAGAGTAATATGTGAGAGGCGATGTGATGGTTCTAGCCCTTCTCTGACAATAGCAAGGCATCGTCAATTCAAAATAAAGATGAGCATCAGAGAATTCGTAATATATTCGAAAACTTACCCGGAAGGACTGATATCCCTCAACTACATCGCGCGCTCTTCGTGCGTCGCGCTAGGGCCTAGTAAAGGCTCGTAAGCGACAAGTGATTCAGCCGATGAAGGCAGATTGACATACAACGGTGGATGGGCGGAATCTTCAGAGTTTATACGTGAGGTGTTCATGGAATTAGTGTTGGGTATCGGTATCACAGTGGTCGCATCGCTGTTTGCGACGAATCTGTTGTTGTTGGAAGGGTTGTTGCCGTCCACAATAACACTGGCGGTAGAAACTGTACTTAATGCGGCGTTTAGTGTGCTGTATGGAGCTGGAGAAGGGCTTCGACGCTGGGAAGACGAAGATGTCGATCTAGAAAGAGATGCATGGTTGCGTCCGATCGTTGCAGAAAGTAAATCTTTGTTGATACCAAGATGATCTCCTTGGAGTGGGGTAGATGTAGATGGGCTAGGAGAGGTGGATAGGGATGACGAAACACTTGTCATCATAGAAGGTCCTGGAGCTGAAGTTGTGACGGATTCAGCAGCGGCAGCCGCTATTGCGGCTTCTTGCTTTCTCTTCTCCTCGGCCTCCTTGCGCTGGTGTTCCTCGTGGTCGATCATTGACAGTCTCATCGCTTCCATTATCATTAGCTTTTCGTGTAACTTTGGTTAGGATCAAGAGGTTCCATGTAATGGAAGAGACGCTCACTTCTTCAAGGTCTTGACCAGCCAATCCCATGAATTGTTCAAAATTCTGGTTCTGGGGCTGCTGTCGCCTTCGTGTTCTTCTATTCCCTCCATTGTCGACACCTTCGGCTTGTGCCTCTTCTGGACTCAGCGCGTGAACTCTTCCACTAGTGACACCGACAGGTATGAGTCTATCTCCAATTTGTCGCATGATTATCCTTCGATTAGCGCGGCGCGCAACTGCTGCACGAACTGCAGCCAACTTGGCTTCCCAGTCAGGACGAATTTGATCTAGAGATAATAAGTAAGAACGTAATATGGAAAGTTATATAGAATCGTTAGGCAAACCAGTTGTCACAACCTCCGGACTGTCGGCTCCGAAGCTCTTCTGACGTCGTTTGTGGGTAGGATAGGATGCTGCTGCTGATTGCTGCTGACTTCTCGACGATTCAGCAAACATTGACTGTTGACATCCACGGCGTCAAGGATTGAGCCTTAAGGGTGTACAATTATATGAGTCGCTCACGTTTTCGCAACCGATACCGACACGCCATGGTGGAGGGGTATAGACAACCCCAAAGTTCTCTTGGACGCAATATGGGCACGCGGCTGGTTCAGAGACAATATGAGTGGTGGTTGGTTCATTCCGTTTAATTTGCACAAAGCACTCTGTGCAGATCGCTTGGTCACAGCATCTGGAATGGTTGATATTTGGAGGGTAATACTGCAATGGACGTATAAGACAATACCAAAGAACGGAGACTGAGGGAGGTGCACCAGGAAGCAGATTGGACATTCAACAGCGCCTCTATATACCGCTGCCTCTGGTTTACTCGGCTCCTTCAGAGTTCCTGGTCGTTTGTTTGTCTTCGCGGGAGCATGAGAGTGGACTGAAGCTTCGATGCGCGTGACGGTTTCGTGGTTATCGGAATCCGATGTTGGCAGCACCTTTCTTGCTGCAAGAATCTGGTCATCATCCCAGTTCTCATCGTAATCCTCAAGAGGTCTATAGAAAGGTGCCAAACGTCGTGAACATATGAGTTGCGTAACCACTTCTTGATTCCAGTCTCGTGGGCCGGTGTAGATGCCTTGAGGAGACAGCGATCCATAATCGACGGTCTCGTCGTGATGGCCACGTCCCGACGATGAACTGTTACCCATTGTTACTGGCCGCCCCCGTGTTAGATAGCTGAGGGTCGTGATACCAGTCCTCGCACTGCTACTCAGCGTAGAGTCCACAGCAGTTGATGGTTATTTGTAAGGTGGCGCTGCATATCAGCCTTTGCCGCTTGACTCATCTTGTCCTACATCATCCATCATATCCACCTTGCTGGCCTGAGAGAATTAGAATGCATTCAGTACATTTGTTATTGTCAACCCTGCAGGAGTTCATCATGACTTAATGTAGTACATCATTGTCCAAGCTTTATGTCTCTTCTTAACGCTAGTAGAAAGCTGACGACATGGACCCAACGCTACTTACTCGAGAATTTGCCAGGGTCAAGGGTCAAAGGTTTCGAATTCAAAATGTTTGTGAGAGGCGTGATTGCATTGGGAGCTAGAATATGACTTTTGACCCAGCTTTCTTTCCATATTGACACATCCTGCATTCTAACGGCAAGGGCTCTAGACTGATCATACTTACGGCCCTCACTACAGCTATTAAGCTGTGGATCGCGCTCCCCCAAGCACTGCCCGAACAAGCCAAAGACGCCACGTCACTCTGGCACGTGCACCTCAGAATTTGTGCGATCAGAGTACATTGTCAATTCCACAAGCTTCTCCTTTATAAGTGTGACCTAGGATTTTTGGTTGTCCACTGCGTTTGTGGCTTTCACTTTCGCCTTCGACTCTGTTCGACTCTGTCGACCGTCATGGACACCCCATGGACCCATTCTCCCGAAGAGATCCTCCAACATTTCGGCGTTGACGCGAGTACTGGACTTTCTCCGGGTCAAGTTGCCAAGCATGCGGAAGTATATGGACGAAATGGTGTGTTACATATATTCTCAAAAGTTCAATGGGCTCACTTCCATGTTAATTCTAGAGCTGCCCGAAGATCCACCTACGCCTCTATGGGAACTAATTCTTGAGCAATTTAAGGACCAGTTGGTTCTAATACTTCTGGCGTCTGCTGTGATATCTTTTGTGCTGGCTTTATTCGAAGACTCTGGTGACTCTTCCTTCCTTGGTGCATTCGTGGAACCTCTTGTCATTCTACTCATCCTCGTCGCAAACGCTGCGGTCGGCGTGATCCAGGAAACCAGCGCTGAGAAAGCTATTGATGTATGGGCAACACGCTTTTCACGCGTTCTTGTCGGTGATCGACATTGACCACTTTTTAGGCACTCAAGGAGTACAGTCCCGATGAAGCCAAGGTCGTTCGTTCTGGTAGCGTTCGCCGCATACACGCATCGGAGCTAGTACCGGGCGACATCATCACCGTAGCAGTGGGAGACAAGATACCTGCCGATGCCAGAATCCTTTCCGTCTCCTCGAGCAGTTTTAGAATTGACCAGGCCATTCTCACCGGCGAAAGCACGAGTGTGAACAAGTCGGTCGATACTGTAAGGGATCTCGGTGCGGTAAAGCAGGACATGACCAACATCCTTTTCTCAGTGAGTTTGCACTTTAACTTCATCGTGTTTCACACAGCCAACCATTGCAGGGTACCACTGTCGTAAATGGGAATGCGAGGGCTGTGGTAGTTTTCACCGGCCAAAAAACAGCTATAGGGGATATTCATAAATCAATCACGTCCCAGATATCTGAGAAGACGCCACTCAAACGCAAACTCGACGATTTTGGTGACCAACTCGCGAAGGTTATCACCGTCATATGTATCTTAGTTTGGCTCGTCAATATCCGTCATTTCTGGGATCCAAGCCACCACGGCGCAATCAAGGGCGCAATCTATTACTTTAAAATTGCCGTCGCTCTAGCCGTTGCAGCTATCCCTGAGGGCTTGGCTGCCGTTATCACTGCTTGTTTGGCTCTGGGAACTAAGAAAATGGCACAGAAAAACGCGATTGTCAGGAATCTCCCTAGTGTTGAGACACTTGGCTGTACAAATGTCATTTGCTCGGATAAGACTGGAACTCTGACAACAAACCAAATGAGCGTGTGCCATGTACGTTCCCAGATTTCAATGTTCTTTAATCCTGCTGACTGTTATCGCACAGTTTCTGATTATAGACGGAGCCACAAGTGAGCCTCGCGAGTATACTGTTGAAGGAACGACTTACTCTCCTATCGGCGCAATTACTGCTGTTGATAGCAAAGAGGCCGAACTTCAGTCTGACCCGATCCAGCGACTTGCAGAAATCAGTGCTCTGTGCAACGACGCCAAAATTGTGTATAATGTGGTACGCTTCAGTCAAATATCCAAAGGAGTTGCATCTCATGGACATGGTTCTTTGCTTATAGGAGAAGTCTTCGTACAACAATGTTGGTGAACCCACGGAAGCTGCCCTCAAGGTGCTCGTTGAGAAAATAGGCAGCAAAGACGCCGAAATTTCAAAATCTTTCTCTAATCTTTCAGAGGCTGCTCGTGCCAATGCTGTCAACGATTATCTTGAGCGTACGATTCCCCGTCTCCTCACTTTCGAGTTCTCACGCGACCGGAAGATGATGTCTGTTCTGGTCAAACTCAATGGCAGCGGTGCTCTGTTCGTCAAAGGTGCTCCAGAATCTGTCTTAGAACGTTGCACGTCTGTCCTTGTTGACGGTAAAACCATTCCGTTGACATCGACAATCCGAACGACGATTCTAGAGCGTACGTCTTCCTACGGGTCCGGTGGTTTGCGCACACTTGCCCTCGCATACGTCGACGTCCAGGACATTGATGCTGCTCACTATCACTCTGAAAGCACGAAGGACTATGCCCGTTTCGAACAGAACTTGACTTTTGTGTCTGTTGTCGGCATGCTCGATCCCCCACGCCCAGAGGTTCGTGAGGCTGTCGCAAACTGTAAAGCTGCTGGCATTCGCGTCATTTGTATCACTGGCGATAACAAGGGCACAGCGGAGACTATCTGCAGACAAATTGGAATATTTGCGGAGGATGAGGATTTGACTGGAAAGAGCTATACGGGACGCGAGTTAGACGCGTTAAGCCATGAGGAGAAGGTTGCAGCTGTGCAGAGGGCGAGCTTGTTCAGCAGGACAGAACCTGGTCATAAAAGCCAGCTCGTGGATTTGTTGCAGGGCTTGGGGATGGTTGTCGCTATGGTGGGTGGATTATACATGCAGACAGCTTTGTCGCTGATAGGTTCCGTCTAGACTGGGGATGGCGTCAACGATGCACCTGCTCTGAAAAAGGCTGATATTGGTGTCGCGATGGGCAGTGGCACCGATGTCGCCAAGTTGGCTGCAGACATGGTCCTTGCGGACTCGAACTTTGCGACAATAGAGAAAGCGGTTGAGGAAGGTAGACTTATTTATAACAACACAAAGCAGTTTATTCGATATCTTAGTACGTGTGTTCCTTTTTCGCCTTATCTAGTCCTGACATCCTTTTCTAGTTTCTTCCAATATTGGCGAGGTTGTTAGGCAAGACGATCTCAACAGACTACTTCAACAACAATTTTGACTTTTGACTTGTAGCATATTTCTCACCGTGTTACTCGGCATGCCCGAGGCACTAATTCCTGTTCAACTTCTCTGGGTCAACCTCGTAACTGACAGTTTGCCTGCAACTGCTTTGGGTTTTAACCCAGCAGACCACTCTATCATGCGTGTGCCTCCAAGGAATAGCCGCGAACCCCTTGTTGGCAAATGGCTCTTCTTCCGGTACATGGTTATCGGTACTTATGTTGGCTGTGCGACTGTCTTTGGATATGCCTGGTGGTTTGTTTTCTATCAAGATGGCCCCCAGATATCCTTCCACCAACTGGTATGTTCTTCTGTCCTCCGCAACTCTGTTGACTGACTCCGCGCCTTAAGACCCACTTCCATCAGTGTACCTCCCTATTTCCCGAGATTGGTTGTGAGATGTTCACGAACGAGATGGCGCGTCGTGCCACAACCATGAGTCTCTCAATTCTCGTCACTGTGGAGATGTTCAACGCCATGAACTCGCTGTCTGAAAATGAGAGCTTGTTGAAACTTCCTCTATGGCGGAACCCATTCCTTGTGGGTGCGATTGCGCTCAGCATGGCGCTACACTTTATGATTTTATATGTACCTTTCTTCACTGTAAGTTCTATTGATTTTTCATTGCATTCTCATCTGATATGCCTGTCATTGTAGACACTTTTCGTTATCACTCCGCTCAATTGGATTGAATGGAAGGCAGTCTTGTACCTGAGTGCTCCTGTCCTTCTCATTGATGAGGTTCTCAAGTTTGTCACGGTGTGCTTTTGAGGGTTGATCATGATTCTGCTGTATCTGACGTGACTTTGAAAGGCGACATTTATTGATCCTCCTTCGAAGGTGAAACTCGACTAATCATACTTCATGTATCCGTAGAGCAATGGAAGCACGACTTATAAACACGTGGACATTGGGCATAATCAGGCTGGATGTCAATGAATGGCAGTGGACACTCCATGGACCTCGGCAATCGCCCTCATCGGATATTCATCAGTTGGGAATGTTTCCTGCAAGCATCTTTGTGGGACTATGGCCAGTGTGCAAGTAGCGTGGTTGGCTTATGGTTGGTGGTAGACTCGCAGCTCATGTTTTTAAGCTTCTGTCAACAAATCCTAAGATATTTGGTCACATTGGTTCTGAGTTGCGTCAAACCTCAAAGCTATCTGGAAAATATATATTATGTGCTTCTGTCGCTATGCAAATTGTATGATTGTTGGTTAAGACGAGTAAGGACAAGTCTGTCCAAGAGTTCGGGGTGCCCGTTACGTAAGTTTTCGTGTTGTCCTTCGGGTGAATACATATTCCACTGTTCGAATGATCAATCCATCACACCGTTTCCCTCGTTGTTGGAAGAGTTCTAGTCTTCTAGTCCATTCTTTTCTAGCCATCCTCCCCTGCACGGCACTTCTGCCACCCACGTTCTTTACACAATTTACCCTCAAGTAATAATGCGCGTTTTCGCACCTATCGTCTTCGTTCTCGCGTCTCTTGGATTCTATACCCTCGCCAGGTCCCATGATTCTGGCACTCCTCTACGAAAACGTCACGTTCGTAGATCGTTGGATACCCCATCGGCAATAAATGTCACCTCGGAAGATGCGGGAAAGGTCTTGCAGAAAAGGTTTGGTCCAGCCGCTAGGTTCTCGTTTTATAAACCTGGGCTAGGGGCTTGCGGTCAAACGAATGGGCGTAACGACTTTGTAAGGGCAGTACTTTATCACCAGGCAGTGTTGATTAATGAAATTTCAGATCGTCGCATTGAATCAACAAGTAAGATTCAGAAGTAAAGAGGCCTTCTAGCTGATCCCTGTTTTCAGCAATTTGGAAATGGCGAAAACTGCTTCAAAATGATCACGATAACGTACGGGGGTAAGAGTACTCAGGCAACAATTGTGGACGAGGTAACATCCATACCATATCATACCAGCTATGTAAGTAACTCCGCGAATAGTGCATGGAGTGTCCGTATGCGGCTCTCGACTTTTCACCTGGCCTGTTCGATTTCTTTGGGTCCGAATCTGCCGGTTATCTCTATGGGTCATGGGAATTTGGATCCGGAGAGCCAAAGACGACGTCCACTCCGAAGCCAAAACCAACTACCAGTAGTACCACGACGACACAGGTGAAGCCAACAACCACGTGGACACCCGAACCCACGACTAGCTCGACCACTACTAAAAAGACCTCGACCTCGACTTCTACTCAGTTCTCGACGACGTCTTCCTCGGTGGCATCTAGTACTACCAAGACTTCCTCATCAGCTACTTTTAGTAGTTCCTCCACCAGTGCCACCTCATCAAGCACTGCCATCCCTGTCCCTACCGATGCCTTGGGTCAGTTAAGTCTAGTGATGTCGGATTTGGGCGCTATTCTCGTTGGAGGTGTGCTCATTGGAGCTGGACAATAATTGGACTTTTTCTCCTACATGATATCTATATTGTCTCTTTGGTTTCGGGGCCGCCTAATACTTTTCATAATGATTATCGAGTTTCCCTGGAAAATGATCATCGAATTTCCTTTGAACATGATTATCGATTTTCCTTTGAACATGATGCCTTCGAACACCGAGTTTCCTTTGTTACA
This sequence comes from Termitomyces sp. MG145, assembly GCA_003313055.1. NCBI lineage: Eukaryota > Fungi > Basidiomycota > Agaricomycetes > Agaricales > Lyophyllaceae > Termitomyces > Termitomyces sp. MG145. The sequence continues at coordinate 58,204 of QGOB01000066.1, read as the reverse complement.
TCATGTAATAATGTACCGACTGAAAGGTCCGCAGAGTTTGCTCTTATTTGGAGATCTAGATATCGCCTATATCGCCGAATTTTGCAGGGACGACTATTCATTTCATCTCCCCTCGCCTGGTGCTAAAAGCCGCTTTACTTTCTCTCATCCTACGCTCGTTACCGCTTTTACGGATTTACAGACTTACAATGTTGGCAGGTCTTTATCAGCTCTCTCTTCTCCTCGCGGCACCTTTGGTCGCAATGGCCAACCCCCATGGATCTTTCCATCACAATCGACATGTCGAGATCGCTAGGCGCCAAACAGGAGATATCCAACTCTTTAAGCGTTTCTCGAGCGCTCGATGGACTTTCTATGATGTTGGACTGTGAGTTGATACCATTCGTTCATGTGATTCAAATTCAGTTTAGATATCCTTTAGTGGTGCGTGTGGTAAATACAACGTTGCATCCGATTTTGTTCGTTATGCTCTTTCCCCTATGTCATAATGGCTTTTTTGATGAACTAATCGATTTTTAGATTGTCGCTTTGAATAGTGCCGTACGTTCTCGTCACTTTCTACGTTAGATCGAAATTCACCAGAGATCAGCAATATGGAGGTGGTTATCCGGGTCCCTACTGCTTCAAGCAAATTACCATGACCTATAATGGAAAGACCGCCACTGCCACCATCATGGATGAGGTATGTACGTTGAAATCATCGCTTATCAACTTGCTTTGATCTCTCGTTAGTGTCCCGGATGCCCTTATGGTGGTCTTGACCTGTCCCGCGGACTCTTCACATTCTTTGCGCCAGAGTCTGTTGGTGTCATTTACGGCACTTGGTACTTTAATGATGGCAGTAACGACGACGACAATTCTCCTCCGCCGCCACCCAAGAAAACATCCAAATACGTTGCCCCGACCACTAGCACCAGACACACAACCAAGAACACTCCCACTTGGACCCCTGATCCTACTACATACTGGACTCCGGACCCTACTACTACAACCAGCAAGAAGAAGAGTTCTACATACATCCTTCATACCTCGGCTTCCACTAGTACTAGCCACGGCAGCAGTGCTGCTTCCTCGTCTTCGAAGTATTCGTCCTCGACGATTTCTTCCGTTCACGCTACCTCTTCATCCATCACTCCCTCAGCTACTCCCTCATCTACGGATAGCAGTGGCAACTTGGCTGCCCTTGGAGAATGCTTCCTCGACCTGGGCGTGCTAATGGTAGCTGCCGCCTAAAATTCAGAATATATAACGATGGATTGGTCCGTGGGTGATGTATCTGTGATATCCATCCACCACTTTCGCCCTCCCCGTTATCTTATCTTCAAGTAATCGGGACTGCTAACACTCAAGCACAACGATACCCACATTTTCAAACTTCCTCTTTCATACATAAGTATAGTAATCTTCAATCAAAGTAATCTATATTAGATAGTAGAACTAGGAAGATTTCTAAATAAAATTTCCCCTATCCATCAGCAGGAGTTGTTTGCTTCGGCGTCAGACTTCAATGGAACAACTTAAAGTCAACAAGGAATTTGAAGTCCTTGAATACTTGATCCTAACCGGATTTACGACATGTGGGAACTGCCGAGGATTTATATTTATAAAAGAATTTATATTCAAATTTAATTATGCATCATTGTGATCCCTTAATTGATTGCGTTATGGTAGGCAAAGTGACTGCCCATTCTGCCCCCTGCACTCACTGGTAGGCACCCGCACCTTCGAAAAAAAAAAATTCATCGATGTTCGCAGAGTGTGTATGAAGCATGGAAATAGTGTGTATTTAATAATCTCAACTGAACTGTTGCAACGTGTATGTAACCTGTCAGACTTGTTTGTTTTTATTTTATATACACAAAAGTCCTTGGCAGATACGCTGTTCACCCGTTTCTGGAACTTGTCTCTTTGTTGCCTGCTCCCATCATCTCTTTCTGCCTCCGACGAGTCCTTCACTCTTTGGAACCACGCTCATTAAGAACATATAGAATCCACAATGCGTTTCGGAGCTGCGCTATTGTCCCTTGTCCTCCCCTTAGCTGTCGTTGGTCACTCTCCTCGCGGCGGTGCTCATACACGCCACCACCAGCTTGCGAAACGCGCGGCTGGAGAAGTTGAGTTGTACAAACGATTCTCGTCTGCGAGATGGACTTTTTATGATGTCGGCCTGTGAGTTTTCAATTTGATCGTATCCATCGATGACGGCCTAAGCATTAACTATAGTGGTGCTTGTGGAAAGACTAACGGTCCAAACGATTTCGTGCGGTCTTGAGTTCCCGTTCTATCTTACCATCCCGGCTAACATGCTTCCCATAGATCGTCGCGTTGAACAGTGCTGTGCGTTGATATACTTCTAGATACCTGTATACACGTCTTATCCAAGATTTCTTATGTAGCAATATGGCGGGGGATATCCGGGACCTCACTGCTTTGAAACCATTACCATGACGTACAATGGGAAGACGACTACCGCTACTATCATGGATGAGGTCAGTAACCCTTATTTGCACACCGACAGCAAGTACTCACATGAGTGTCGTTAAACAGTGCCCTGGTTGTCCTTACGGTGGCCTCGACCTTTCTCGTGGCCTTTTCACATTCTTTGCCTCTGAATCCGTTGGTGTCCTCTATGGTGAATGGTCCTTCAACGATGGTGCGCCTGCCCCCGCGCCTGCCCCGCCCAAGACCACCACCACGAAGGAAGCCCCTCCGCCCCCGCCCAAGACCACTTCGACCAAGCAGCAGCCCACCACAACTTGGAAGCCCGAGCCCACTACGACCTGGAAGCCCGAGCCCACTACTACATGGAAGCCTGAGCCCACCACGACTTGGACACCCGAGCCGACGACCTCGTCGTCGAAGGCCAAGTCTTCTTCCTCCTCCACTCGCAGTACCAGCTCTTCCAGCTTCTCCAGCTCAGTAGTGTCTAGCTCAGCCAAGCCCAGCTCCACTGTGTCTGGATCAAAGACGTCAGTTGCACCGACACCCTCCTCCGTCTCTCAGCAGCCCTTGTCGAATCTCCAGACCGTTGAGAACGTACTCGGTGCTATGGGCGAGATTGCCCTGGCCGGTATCTCATCTTAAACCCATTTGCTGTCGTTGGAGGATTAGAGCAACAGCATACCTCCTTAAATACCCTTCTTTCTTCTGTTACTGATATACATAGCTAATTTACTGGCTGGACGCCATTTCATGATACCCTTTGCATTCTCAGCATTGAGCATCGCATAGTATTTAAATTTGTTGTCTTAGGACAATCCCATTTGATTATTTCGTCAATTGAATTGGCCAGGGTTATGCATATTGACGTATATCAGTAAAATACAACTATTGATATATAAGGTTTATATTGGAAAAAGGATCATGACAGGTGGTACAAGGTGAGGGATGTAGGACAACGATGTGGTTATGGGGGGAATAGAGTGGGCTACAGAGACACAAAGGAGATGTACATTCGAGAACTGAGTTGAGAGGAGCGAATCAAACAACGAGAAAGAGGGATCGTTAACGAAACAACGTTATAGATCAGTGGTAGCATTGAACCAGTAGGACTTGGAGTCCACTGTGCTTCACCCACCCTAGAGATGCCCTTTTCTTATTCTTACGGATATCCTTGATCAATGCATTCCGACTTCGGTGCATGATACGCTGTACTGCTGCAGGGCCCTGCCCTCTCACCGCGATATACTCACTAATGTTAACGAAGGCGCGGGACTTCAAATAGGCCTTGGCAGCGGTGAGAGAGGAAGGAAGAGGGGAAGTTTCCAGGCCTAATTCGATGATGAGGGCCTGAAGGAGGGTGAGACGGCAAGCGGGGTCCTGTCGTGCGGCAGGATTGGCAAGGAAGCTGTGCAATAATTAGGAAAGACGAGAAGGGTATTTGAAAGCCACGTACGACGTGATAAAACCAGAAGCTTCCTCATACATTGAAGGAGAGCCGACGTCACTCTCTCCATGGTCAAGACACTTGTCAGGAACATGGTCGACAATAGACCGACCACCAAACCCAGTGGATTTCTCTTTGTTAACCTTCTTCGACCTAGTTTTAGCTACGGGTGGTTTCTCTGTAACGATAGATGTAGTCGGGGGTGCAATAGGTTTGGAGCGGACACGCTTGGTACGAGCAGGCGATGGTCTGGGCGATTGAGCGGCAACGTTCACGCGAGAAGGTTGCGGCTTCTTCTTCGACTTCTTCTGTCCAACGGGCCCGGCAGGAGCAACAGCAGCCCGGCCCGCCTTTGCTTTCTGCCCCCGACGCCCAGACCCCGACTGAGCTACACGGAGGGTAGCCAAACCGACAGTAAGGTCTGCGATGCCTGGAGTGTCTGCTCGAGCATTGTCATCATGGTTAGGCGTAGATATAACTGTTTCCAAGAGGCTGCGCTGCGACCTTGGGCGACTTAGAACGACGAAGTCGTTATCAGACATTACGGCACTCCCCAAGGATTCATCCGCAGATAAAGAAGAATCCTCTGATACACTGTAGATAATCTCATCGTCTGAGTCATCGGACCGAAAAGCAGAGAAGGACTGTGTGTTGTTCGAAAGCATGATGAAGGATGAGGCGTTCGATGTCGCTGAAAGAGCTGGTGAGGCAAGAGGATTAGGGGTAGACATGATGAGCAGGATACGGTCTGTCGGATCAGCAATTCCACTAAGATTGTCAGCCTAAGGGGGATGATAAGAGATTACTAACAAGTTGTGGAAAGTTATATAGGGATGTGATAGATGTATGAAATGATGACGGAGAAAGGGGAAAAGGGGACCTCGTTGCATGATGGAACGTGTTCGAAACGCGTGTTTGGGATTTTTTGGTCTACTTCCTTATTTAGATTGATCAAAAACTCATTGTCACTGGCTTCACAATCAGCATAGCATTCAAAGAATGAGCGGAGGTGGTGGTACATTCGCTGGAGTATCTACGAGTTGACGTAAACCAGGTGTCCTTTGAGTAGGAAAACAGACCGAAAGGGCAACAAAGCCTTTGTTCTCACCTCACGAGACAATTTTCCAATAAACAGCACTATTCTCGGGACCCACGACTGCACACTGCTCAACTTGCACATTGCGTTTCCATAACTTACCATGTACGTCAAGTACCCTTTTTGCTTTGCGTCGACGGAGCATGAAGCGACCGCCTTCGGGTGTCTCAAGCGTCGTTGGAACAGGAAGACTTGATTTCTTGCCATTCCCAAGTTCAGACTCATAGTTCTTTCCCCATACAACGAGATCGCGCCCGCCAACATCAGTGGTAGCACCCGTGTTCAACGTGAGCAAGACATGCCCGGTAGAGGATATCGTTACGGCATGAGGGGCAATAGGTTTCAGGCTTTGAGTTGCGTCGCTATCTGCAGGCACACACAAGTCATTCAAAAAGTATTGCAGTCACAAAAAGGGAGCTGCTTACACTCGAGGAGGCCACTGACGTTTTTAGCACGTAGCGGAGTGCCTTGTGAACTACTGTATGTATTACTACCCAGACCTCCCCATCGGCCATTGCCACAGACAAGGAGGTCGACTGTAGTCGGAGAAGAAGCCCCAGTGCGCTCTACAGTAAAAGTTGTTAAATCCCCGCCTGCGAAGAAGAGGAACATGAGTTCAAGACAGGTGGACAACATTGAGATTCTCATTTTTACCTGCTGTGATGTCGACACATTTCGTGTTGTTGCGGCCTGTGGCAGACTTCCAGAGAACAACTTCAGTCGGAACAATGATCGTATCCAATGCCACGTTATTTCCTAATCCAGCTTGTCTGTAGACTCAAAATTAACTGCAAGGCATACATGAATCAACGCTTAACCAACCCAAAATCGTTGGCACCCCATGAAAGGACTCTGCCATCTGGTGTGCGTGAAAAACTTGTTCTTCCACCGGCAGCAATTTGTGCCATTTGAATGCCTTTTAGAGCGGGAATTTCAAAGAAATTGGTGCAAAATCTGATGTTTGAATCGTCTATTCCAAGTAGGTTTTCTGACGCGGCGGGTGGAGAAGAGTTTGCAGCAAGAGATTTCGGAATAAGCTCAACGTCAAGATGTCCATTTGTTTTGGAACGATGATGAACCGCAGGATTAGAGACTTTGAACTTGCGTAACCCAAGTTGACCAAATATGTTTGCTTTCTTGTCAACTGGATGGGCAAAAGTCCTCCCCTTGGACGTTAGTGCAAGAACATGATGGTCTCCAGCTTCAATTGAGACAATCCTGGAGTGAGGGTCACTCGGAAGGTGTTCGTTACGAAAAGATTCAATACTCACTTTTCGCCCCACGAGAGGTTTCCTTCGGGAGTAATCTCAACGAAGTCAACTGTCTCATCTTCGCCCCAAAGCCATCCTGTCCCCCACCAAGAATCACTGGACGGCGTGGGTGCACCTGGACGAAGTATTTGTTTGGCAGACTCAGTTGACAACGCATAGACCTTTCCAGAGGCAGACAACGCGTAGAGTTTCCCCTTAGTGAGCTTGAGTTTTGTGATATTCTGCAGAGCGTCTCAAGCATTTCTAACCAAACGGACGGGGTTCAAAAGGTACCTTTTCCCTCAGAGTTAGAATCGGCTTCTTTTTTTGTACATCGCCACCTGTAAATCCATTACCCCATTGGTATACGTCGCCCCGAGAATCGACACACGCCGCATTGTCTTTGTAGATCGCTAGATCGCGAAGTGCAACTCCGTCCAACCACTCCGCAACGGATGGTGTTCTGATGACGTCCGTTTCCTCCATTGTGAGCGTGCTAGATCTATTGCTAGTTCAGCTTGTGCATCGATAAAGCATCGTACAACATACTTGTTTGATCCCCATACGACCGTTCGAAGGTCATCCGAATCTGCTACGTCACCCCCCGCAATCAGACTCGATTTTTTCTCCGTGGTATTTCCCAATGCAGTTTTTGGAGCAGCATCGTTATGGATAGGTCGGTTGTTTGTATACCAAAGTATATACGCAGCAAATACACCAGACGAGATGACTACTCCAGGATGTGTACTAAAGCGTGTGCGTGCATTGCGCACCGTTAAAAATGCCTGGGAATGAAGCTTGCGAAGGTGAGGGCTGAGAGAGGATCTTGCACGTCTGAACATGGTTGTATTGTAACAAGAACAATGCGTCACCGCGGAACAACCTGAGACAAAGTCTGGAAAAGTCTCTTTGCCGCGACGCGATCACATGTGACCATTCGATAACTTTGAGCATATAACCGATTTAGGTGCCAACGAGCTATGATGTCTTAGAAGTTTCACAATAAATTGTAAGTACGTTGGAGGCATATGTATTATTTGAGACTACGGCTCATCGGAGCCAACTTGAAATCAAGTAGCTGGGCGGGCATTCATGATCACAGTTATTCAGTATCCACTCAATTTTGACGTACATACTGCAAGTCCGTTAGCTTACAGTTAGAGCAAGAGGGAAGTATCTGCTCAATTCTCAAGGGCAGGGTACGATTGCCAGCCTCCTGATAATCATACAAGACAGCCCAAAGGAGCTGATGGTACCCCAGTTTCAAACGTGAGATTCCGGCAACACGACTACAGTTGCCCCGCAGTTCTGCCATGTGCACAAGATATTACATATGGAGTACGAATTCCAATTGAAGTAGTACAAGTAAGTGTCCACCGAACCGGTGACTGCTGTGTCGGAATAAAATTATATGAGCAAAGGCGTCGATATTAAACTGGGTCAAGTAAAGTATGTACTATATACCTCAACGTGCCAATATCATTTTCGAGGTTGAGGATCAATCCAAACAGCCTTTCACAAAAAAAGAAATAAGCACAATGCGACTGCCGACAAGTTCCACGGAAGCACTTACCTGTATCATTACACTCTCCTGTCCATCCTTCTCTACCGTCCGTTTCTCCGATCCCCTCTGAACACTGGGAGTACTCACATATCGCGCGAGGTTCTCGAGCTTCGAAGCATCAATTCCATACTTCTTCGCAAGCCGCTCCACGTCCTGCACCGAACACGCAGATTTACGTTCATCCAAGAGATAACTCAACGTTGCCGCACGGAGACGGTTGTGTACAGGTGACGCAGAAGACGCCTCATGCTCCGATTCAATACGGGATTCAAAGAGTTGTGACGTCTCTTTCGCCGCCGCCGCCGCCGCCGCCGTTGACTGCATGAGAATTGTGTGATATTACACGGAGGGAGGGAAGAAGTGAGGAAGAGTCGAACATACATACCGGTCGTATCGTCTCCATATGGTGATCAACGCGTACAGGGCCCAACCGATTGAGGTTTGCTAAAAAGTGTGGGTCATGCGCATCCATTTCAATCTCTAAAGTGATGCTGAGTGAACCAGAAACCGGAAGGACATGGCAGCCAGCCAGCCAGACCTTGAGTTCTCCTTTCGCTCGCACGTCTACCACCGAGAGGATTTTCAGGAGGAGGATCAGAGGGATGAGGAGTACGCACACCGGCCCATGAAGGAGCCTCGGCGCGTTTTGGTAGTTTGCGTCCAGCCTTGGATGCTACACCGCCCATTTGTTCAAGTCAACAAAATGTACATCCATCCTCAAACCCAGAAAACAGCTTACGTCATAGCCATTATAAATTATCACAACTAGAATTGTATGTATCGAGCTGTCTATATATTTTCATGACCGTCTTAGCAGCCGTCCTTTGTTGTACAGTAGAAGAAAAGAAGAAGGGTAAATATAACTAGCAATACTAGGAACGTAACAAGCCATTGCAACTACACTGCCTAAAGCGCCGGATTGGTATCGACGCCCTAATTTTTGTTTAAAAAAAGGAATGTGTGGAAGCATATACACCGCATTGCGAGGGGGAATACGGGTATCTCAGGGGACTAATGATCCATATAATAAACCAAGCGTGCGCAGATAATCGAGATATGACAAGGGAGCGTGATACATAGAATAGGAAGCGGATAGAAGGAGCGCAAGTCATGAAGGGGTCGTAGAAGAGCGTTTACGCATGGAACGTTCCCATGTTCGGGGGATTCGTTTGATATGCTGGATACATATACTGTTGATAGACCTGAGGGGGAGCGGTTTGCATTGCTTGGGGTGGTACTATGCCCGCATAAGATGGCTGAGCCATTCCAACGAGCCCAGGCGACTGACTACCGTATGAATTGGTTGGAGTGATGGTTCCATTCGTCGGCGAAAGGCCTGGGGCACGGCGGACGCCGCCGGGGCGTGCACTTAGATCAGGCGAACGCACAGCGAAAGGGTTGAAAGGATCAGGAGGTGTTGAGAAAGTAGTCGTCGGTACATGATTCCGTCTGGTTGATGCAGCGTTGTTGTAAACGGGATCAATTCCAAGAGTCGGCTGGGAAGGACCAGCTTGAGGGTTTTGACCTCCCATCTGAAGAGCTGCCATCATCGAAGCCAAACCTTGGTCGCTGGTCGGATAACTGGTGGGCACTCCTGGCACTCCAAACGCACCCTGAGCAGACTTGGACTTGCCGTTCTGAGGAACGTTCGTGTATGTAGGCTGGAAGTTGGGCACAGGCAACCCTACTTCTTCGATAAGTCGACGATAGGCTTGAGTAGCGATGACCTTGAGTTCAATGAGTACACGTTTGGTTGCTTCTATGTAGTCAGGTTTGACGACAGCATCGATGAAAGGGCTCGTCAAAATCTTGTGAACAACTGAAACACCATTGACTTGATCTCCGAGGACATCCGTCAAGACGTGATCCGCAGGTGAGGAGAATAAAGCTTCAACGATTTGTCGAGAAGCATCCGGTTCGATCTTCTGATTGACGATGCGAAGAACGGTCAAAGAGGCCAGTTTATGGGTGCAAAGATGAGAGAGATGAGGCGTGAAGCGCGGCGCAAGCAAATTATAGCGCGAAGGGAAGCCTGAAGCATCAAGGAGCCAAGTCAGCAGGAGAGCACCATTGGGATTGGTCGCCAACGGAATGGAGTTGAGGATGACCGAAGTCGCAATACGACGCTGCTGGCTGAGGGTGATGTGAGGGCTTTCAAGACAAGCTCTCATGCTTCGAGCACCGAAACGGCCTTGGGCGACCTCCCACATACGATCTATAATGGCATCAAAGATGAAATCATTGGAGGGAGAGCCAAAACGAAGGCAGCATCTGAAAAAAAAAATGTTTAGTTTACCAACACGTATTATGCGAAAGAATGGATACGTACTGGACGACATAGTTTCCAAACTGATCAAGAAGCAGAGGAGGGGCATACGCTCTGAGGTTCTGAGCGATCAAAGCCACTTCTTCCTGACTGGTTACACACTCGATGATCTTTTGAGCAGCCCAAGTGCCATTTTTGTGGATTCCAATCATTGCAAGATGGGGGGCGATGCGCTCCAACATTAAGAACCTGGGACCAGGTGAACACTTTTCGAAAAGTTTCTGTACAACCTGCAGGAAATGTGAGAAATGTCGAGATTGTGTATCAAGTTGCGAAGTGTTACCGTGTTGCCCAGCCAGTCGGATGCAAGGTCGACGATTTCGCCATCGAGAAAGTCACCAGCGACTTGGTCAACTTCCTCAACAGTCATGGTGCCTGAATCCAAGCGCTTGCGAAGTTCTCGCAACTTTGCAGCGTCCCAACGTCTGTTATGGGGACGCTCAGACACAAGAGGAATTGTTGTATAGTACATGGTAGGAGGACGGAACTCTGTACAAGGTGTTAAGGTAGGGGACATGTCATGTCGGATGAAGAGAACATACCAGCCAAGGCTTGAATATCGGCTTCAGCGTCGGCCGCACCGAGGCTGAGTTCCCTCATGATCATTTGTTGTTCAGTAACCGAAGGAATCCAACCAGCCGGCTTGGGAAGACCATCGGTGAGATATAATCCGGTGTGTGCTCCTGATCCAACCATGCTAAGGAGAAGGTTCGACCTGTAATTCTCCACGGCACCCCCAAGTACTTGTTGATCAGGCGGAACAGTCGAAGCACCCTTGACAGAACGAAGTGCATGGATGGTAGCTCCGACGCTAAGATCACCAACTCCTTGGACGACGATATTCGCATTCTCTTCGGTTGCGCTAGAACCTTCCTGGCCGTTTTTGACGGGCACTTTGGCGAATCCGATGCGAATAGCCCCAACGTCGCTACCAAGTACATCACGGCCATTTAGAGCTTTACGAGCTCTGACAGCATCATCTAACCTTTCGAAATTAACTAGGGGAATAATTGCGATCAGAACGTTAGGGTGTGAGCATAAACGACACTAACTAAAACCACAATTTTTATGGGTCAATACCCTGGCGGATTCGATGGGGCCATATGGACTAAAGACGCTCAAGATGGTTGCTGGGGTAGTGGCTGAAGGGATGGAACCTATCCAGAGTGCACGAGTGGGAGTGGATTGGAGTTGGGCATCTATGGACCCGAGAGCGGCATTTGAAGTAGCGGACTTTGCGGAAGGAGGGGACGTGGGGCCAGGACTAGTGGGAAGCCCCTTGGCAGGAGCAACGGGAGCACTATCTGCTTTGCCAAAGCCGATGCGAACGGTTTGACCGTTGGGCATGCCGATGTCACCGCCAAGCCTGTTGAGGACATCCTCTTTGGCACGAATAGCATCCGCTTGATCGACAAAGTTTACAAATCCACATTCCTGCGCGGGGTTTTTTAAAAAAAAAACAATGTAGATGGAAAGTGACTTGCCTTTTCGGGTAAAAGTCTGAGACTCTCAATGGCGCCGTAGGGAGCGAAATGTCGAATGAGTTGCTCGCTTGTCACTGCGTTGTCCAGATTCCCAATCCACAAAGACCGCGTAGGCGTCTGAGTTTGAGAAGACGGTCCCTCTGACTTGGGCGACAGAGACCGGTTCTGCGACGACGGCGCAATCAGATATCCTGCAGCTCCTCGCCCTGCTGCCACCATGTTGTCTCCATCTGGGAAGTGTACTGTCGGCCCAACATTTGTACGAGGCCCAGTCATAGACTTTAGGATGCCAGTTGGCGTGCCGATATTGCCAGACGTCTGATCATTGATGAAAGGAAGCGTGTCCGCCGCCGTGGTAGCACGACGCTGTATCGTGCGCACGGGGTCATCAAGGTTCCCCACAGATGTGGCCCTTGGTCTGGCAGACAAATGATCAGTTGGCTTGAATCCCTTGGCCATATAGGCGGAAGAGGCGTAGCCCCCATCGAGATTCGATGTTTCGTAAGAATTAAGGCGTTGGCGAGTGTAAACGTGATCGTCATAATTATCGAACAATTCTTCTTCCTCTTCAGCAGCTGGAGTACCTAGCAAAGATCCGCCAACAGAAGGCCGGCTGCGATACGGATTAGAAACCGTGCTTGCCCGCATCCGGGATGGTTGACTCGCGAGATTCCCCGCAATGGCCGCCTGAGCCTGATTGCGCAACTCTGAAATAGTAGCAGCAGGAGGCGGGCGATAGTCATCTAAACCGAGATAATCGAGAGTATGAACATCGAAATCTTCCCCGCCAGAATCTACCGAGGCGACCGATCGCAACTCGTCCAGAACGGGAAAGGCATTCCCATTGCCGCTGGATGAGGACATCCAAGACGGGGAAAAAATGGACGAGCCAAATGCGTTCGAAAGGCCACCAGAGGGCAGAGTTAGAGATCCGGAACGAAGTCGGCTGTTTCTCTCAGTTGTTGCCGTAGGAGTAGATGAGGATCCCACCGAAGTTGTAGCGTGACGTAGACTGGGTCTCGCTGCAGGCACGTTGAGAGCCATGGGGAGCGGTCCAGGAGCGGGCCGATGGATTTGTTCGGTGAGAGAATCGGTGGATCCCGGGGTACTACCCAGTGTACTGGATGCCGCGGCAAATCGCTGTGCGGCGAGTTGGACATTTGAAGGAAGGGTCCCAGCCCTGGCTCTGCGAAAACCAGGTGGGTAATTAGTGGGTGGTAGCGTAGCACCATCGGTGGGAGTCGTGACAGAGGGAGAATGTTCATTAGGTGGAGAGCCGCCTGAAGCTCGTGCGCGTAGTGCGGGGGGCAGATATCTGGCTCCCAGACGCTCCTCAGCCTCGCGTGCTCTAGCGACACGTCAGCTATAGTTTGATATGATGATAAAGAACGCCGCACCTTTTGGCAAACGCAGCAGAAGGGGCAGGAGGAGGAGTCTTCCCAGGAGGGGGAGCCCTTGAATAGGAGCCGTTGGTATCAGAGGCCGATAATGACATTATAGAGCGAGTTGAATGAAACGATTAGGGATTACAAAAGTGCAGTGTGGACGCTTGCCCGTCTGAATACGAAGATTAGGCCAATTAGGTCGAGAGAAAAGGTCGTCGTACAAGACGGAAATTTTCGTCGTCTGAGTACGTTGCAAGGCGACAGACAGACACTCGCTGCCCACGACTACTATAGTAGAAGTGCCGCCCAGATAATACTTAGATGTAATAGTAAACCAAGGGTCAAGGCCAGCGAGTGTCTCTACAATCTTTACCCGCTGGCCCATCTTCCCACGCCTCATTTCCTTCTCCCATCCCCATCGGAAGCTTCGGCATCACTCCAAGCTACCCTTCATCCGTTGTTTCGACTCGGCCGTGCACAGCTCCCGCGGAAGAACGTGCGAGTCCATCTTCATTTACATACCTCTCTCGGCTTCCGGGTCCATGTCCCCCCCCCATTTACTCCGCTTTTTCGAGAAAAGAAGTGTGATGGATCAATTGATTCTAACCGGCAGGCCCGTTAACGTTGAGATCCAAGACATGATTGATTGCCTGGATGCACGAATAAGAGACGGGGGTTCAAATGAATTGGCATTGAATGAAGGACTGCAGGCAGTGTGTCTAACCTCGTGCCAAGAAGGCGAAACCAGGAGCTACAACTCGCAATCGAGAAGAATCGTCACGGGTGCGATTGACGCGGGGCGTCCGTCCGGCCCATGGTCAGAAACTAAATTTTGACATGACAAAAAGAAAAAGAAAAAGAAAAACATAATTACCGCAAATTCCTATCGATCACCGACCGTGGAAGTAGTTATCCCTTCTGCACCGAAAACACGCACGAACAAGATTTAGCTCGTTGCCTGTGAATTTACCATGTGGTTATCAGAACCCCAGCGACGCGTATGGACCTACAAGGAAAAACAAACATATTCCGATCGCGATTCCACGTGCTCACCGCCCACAACCCAACTCCGTGCCGCCCCTGACGATCATGGGTCTATCTATGGCCCAATCATTAATTCTCTTTACATACAATCCTTGATTCGTCTTCAAACAAGCAATGCTATAGCTATTAACACGATTAAACTACTAAAGTTACAAGCACAACCCAAACGACCGGAGTGCATAACGCTAAACAGTATACGTAGTACCAATATATATAGCTAGTTTCTGAGTTGAGGGTTGTGGTGTTTGTATAAAAAATATATATGTGGCCGCGTACGTACTGGCGACCAAGAATATCGATACACAAGGGGGAACCACGGGGAGGAAGCCGTAGTCGGGTACTATTTTTGCGTGAAGGATGGAGGGGGTATTCAAAGCCATCGCGACGAGAGGCTGATTTGATCTGCGTGTGCTGGCAAGATTATAGGTCAAAAAGAACCGAAAAAGAAGGGAGCGGGAGAACGAAGAAGCCAGCCCACCATCAAAGTGAAGGAAGCTGTCTCTTACAACGTTGCGTTGAAGGTCCTTGGGTTTAAGGGGGAGAAAGAGGAGGGGGCTTAGAAGGAGAAGAAGAAAGGGGGACAAATATATCTGATACAATTCTAGTATGGAACCATGTCGAAGGTAAAAAAAAAAAAAAGAAAAGAAAAGAATCAACTCGAACACAGTAATAAGCTGCATTGCGGCAAGCATAACTAGGTCACAATTACAAGAAATCGAAAGAAAAGAAAAACTGCACAGAAAGAAAAGCGCAATGAGGCAATGAGCGGTGCGGGAATGAAACAAGCGTGCCCCTGCGGCACGCCTAAAGAAATGACCAGGTCGAGATTCAAGACATCGAATTCCTGGAACAGCCTCGTCGAGACCGCGTCCTCGTATTTTGAGCCTGGGCAGCAATAGCATCCGCAACGCGTTTCGATCTCCGCAATGGTCGTTCCGTTCGTTCCGCGCGCTCCACTTCCACAACCTTGACCTCGGATGATGCCGACGGAGCCTGAGTTTCTGTCATCTGAACATCAGCAACAGACGTTATCTTCGTTTCCGCAACCACAGGCGATGAAGGTGGCGAGTTTTCCTTGTCCCATTCCGGTGTACCACACAAAACCTGGAACATCTCCTGCTCGGATGGACTTAGAGGGAGCTCTGCGTTCTGTTCTATACCCCGCTCGGGCGCGGATAGCGAGAGCGAGAGCGCAAATGCATCACCGGGAGCGACAGGTTCCTCCCGTGTCTTGTCCCATATGTTGCTCGGCTGTGCAGGGGGATCCGGCGCTGAACCGCAAAGCTGTGTCGCCTGGATCGTTGACACGAAATGCGGTCCAAAGTGGCCGAGCTTCCGATTCTGCGTACTGGACCGATGAAAGTCTTGCAATGCAGACGGGAAACGCTCGTAGAGCGTGTCGGAGAGGAATGTATGCAGTGGCCCATTCTGTAGCGGGTGGTGATCACGTACATAGGCCTGAGCCGCCGAAAGGGGTACCCATGTGCCAGAGACCATGACAGAGCCTTTTGTTACGATGACTGCATTTGGAATTGTGCTCAGAACAGGCCATGAGCCACCTGAGTAAGCAACGATCGTTGAGAGATTAACAAAGTCTGTATCAATGCGGCGAAGAAGCTGGAAAGGTCCGAGCATCATCTGATACACTGATATACCTAGATAAGACGGAAGTAAGAAACAAACTGATTGATGCGAGTAAAGAAGACCTTCATACCTTCGATTGAGGTTGCACTTATGGCAGGAGTGCATGGTTGACAAGTGTGGACGACGACAACATCGGAAACAGAATTTCCATAAGTTTCTGATCTGCATGATGAGGGGATGAGCAAGGAAGAGGGAGATACGGCAGTAGGAGAGTTCATAGACATAGACTGTATCAGTGCAACCAGGGAATGAGAGGCAGAGGGGGGTGGAGCTATTACAAGTTCAGGTTTCGAAGAAGTCCCGTGTGAGGGAGATGAGGTAACACGAGACGACGGCAGTTGGTAAAAACATGAAAACGGCACCGGTTGCATCTTTGCCCGGGGACGAACAGTCGCGAATTGATTCTCGTTCGACTCCGAAGCGTCACGAGAGCTTTCTGAACTCGGAGAATCAGAGTATGACAAACTTGGGAGTTGAGGTGATAGAGGTGAAGAGGGTCCAAAAGGGTCAGATAACATGAAAGGGCTGTCAAAATCTGTATCCTCTTGCTTGATACGCGCCGTCTGATCGGCGTCCCCATCAAGTGTCCAATCTTGGGGAGTTGCTGTGTAGTTTGACTCCCACGACCAATTGTCCAAAGACTCCGTTTTGACGCGACTTGTCGACTCTGCCTCAAGTACACCTGTGGCTGCTTGTACGAGCACCTCCGCGACCTTTGCACCCGCTAATGAATGGTCAAAGCCCTCCCAAGCTTCCAGCATGCCCTGAACATCAGTCGGCTCTTCCTTTACTGCGACCTCCGGCTGCACGGCGGGAGCGGAGGGAGATCTTGGACCAGGACTCTCCCACGTATCTCCATCACCTTCGCTATCAAAGTCTGCGTCCCAGCCATCAGTATCGGCGGTGGGTGAACATGGAGTAGTCGGATGGCGGCGAGCTCCGGTCATAGTGATATGGAAATCATCGTCTTCGTCCTCAGAGTCGGGTGGAGGGGAGCCAACACTGTATGGGATGGACGGAGAACGTCGGTATGAGTCTGTGTGAGTGAGAGGGGAGGGATAACATGGGTAGGGATCATCAAAGGATGGGGTGTAGCTTGGGATAGATATAGACTTTCTCGGGTAAGGTGGTAAAGACCAGGGTTCTTCTTCCACTGGCTGTGATGGTGCTTCATCGGATGATGACGAATCAACGGACATGGAATCGCCGTCAAAGGATTCGGAATCAGAATCGTCGCTATCTTTGGAGAGATCAAAGATTGTGCTTGACTGTGGCCTGGGAAGAGATGTAGAAATGGAAGGGGAACTTGTACGACACGCTAAAGGTTTCAGGCGTAGGAGAATTTTGACTTTCTCGGGCGGTTGTTGGGGGTCATCGTTATCAGAGTCGAGAGTTTTCGCAACACAACCACGAAGTGGCCGTTTGCGCTTTTCGCCACACCGCTCAGGCCTTTCCTTGTCGCGTTTATTCTTCTCCTTTGTCGGACCCATGCACCCCTTCTTGCCGTCCTCTCCATAATCACACAAACTTATACCGGCTCTGGCAAACGGACATGGAGCACCGGTCGAACGACTTAGATACCAAACCACGGTACCACGTCTGAAATTGGTTACTCTGTTCTCGGGGGCTGCGGCACAGTGTGCGCCACCAGAGCGGGAATGGAGAGCGGGAAGGAGGTCGTCATCATGGATAGTGCCAGAGAGAATATGACGTAGGAGTAAAGGCTGATCTTGTTGTGCGTCGCAGCGCTGTAGGTGGGTACGAATATAGGTTGTGATGGCCTGGCTTGCGGCAGACACACTGCAAGGAAGATCAGTCAGGTGGTACGTACATGTGCAGAAGGAAAACAAACAGACTTTTGACAGACAAGACCGTAAGTGACAGTCATTTCGGCAAGGTCTTTGATCGTCATTGCACGGTTGTCCTAATGGACAGTCAGACTCTGAAAGGAGGTGATCGAGACGCTGGAACACAACACGCACGACTGAAAGAAAGGAGCGACCTATAGCGAGAAAGACCTTGGAATTTGCATCATCGGGGTGAAGGACGACGCCTGGAGGGGGAAACTGAGGCCAAACTGAGGGGGAAGATGGAGGAGGGGAACAAGAGTAGGGGAGACGAGACTTGGGCTTTATGGGGACGTTGTGGCGAATGCGGGTAGGATAGGCGTGGGGTGTGGCGTAGTCGGGGGAAGGTTGGTGCATGCGAGGGAGGAAAGAGTTGTGGCGGGCAATGTGGGAGCAAGAAAGAAAAATCAGGGGAGTCTCTGCGAACCACCAAAAGTCTTTACCGCAGCACACCACCCCTCCTCTGGCCCCCAGCCACCCCTAATTGTTACCATATCCGGAACTCATCCGGGGTCCCTGATAGCGCCTGCCACCCGCAGATCCCCGTCAAGATCTCCAAGGGCCTTCCCTGTATCAAAACTCCGCGCCACTTTGGTTGCCGTCGTCGCGACCATTATGTAATATAAACTTTGTCACGCGTCATTCCTCGGTCACGTTTCCCAACAAATCATCGATCAAATCCGATCAACATAATAATGGTAACACTACTAGTACAACGCAGCACGATACAATAATAAAATAAGAAAATCCCCATCAGATGCCCAATCAATCAAGCAGCATTCTACGTAAACCACCGTCAATTGTTATACCCAACAACCATCACACGTCACACTCACCTTTTTAGCCCTGGACCCAGGTTTCGCACCCGTCGTCTTTGACCGTGGCTTCGCAGCGCTCTATCGAACGCGGCATCAGAATCAACCCTCGTAACTCGTTCGGTTAACACTAACCTTTGCAGAAACCGCCTTTGTTGTCCCAGTCTTCGTGATCGTAGTCTTCTTGGCAGGTGATTTCTTAGCAGCGGCCTTTGCCTTTGCAGCTGGGGTGGTGCCAGTCACAGCCTACGAGACGCGATCAGTCGACACACACACAATATCCCATTTACGCAATCCAACCTTCTTCACAGCTCCTCGCTTCGTATTAGGCTTCTTTACGGGCACAGCCCTGGCCTTGCCAGCCAGCACCTTCTTCGCAGAGCCTGCCTTCTTTGCAGGGGCGGCCTTGGTAACAGCGGCTTTGACGGCAGCGGTCTTGCTGACGGGCTTCTTGGTGGTAGTAGATTTAGCAACAGGCTTAGCAGCGGCCTTGGAAGGAGGTTTAGAGTTCTGAATAAAAGACAACGATGAGAGGTTGAAGATGACTGATCATAATCAGACGGACCTCCTTGGCACCACCAGCAGTCTTAGCCTTTTGGGCAAGCTTAACCTTGCCAGAAGGTCCCTTGGGCAGGGAGAAAATGCCGGCCTCGGCACCAGTAGTAATCGCCCGATTGAGTTGGTAGATGTTGGCTGCCGTCGACTCAAGCCGGTACTTCTCTTCAGCAAACTACAAAAACACTAAATGATTGATAGGTCACATGCAAATCACAACGATAAAGTACCTTCTTGATAGTAGAACGCGACACACCCTGGCGGGCATCTTCCTTGTTGTTTGCGATGCATTCCTATTCCAATGGTTACACTGCGCGTTCCACATTTAAAGTGAAACCACATACGCGGACGATCTCTTTCCATGAAGGATGGGTGGACGATGTGGCGGCTTTGGACTTGGCCGTCTTAGTAGCAGTCTTAGTCGTGGTCTTAGCCTTGGGTGCAGCCTTGCTCTTAGCAGCAGAAGTCTTCTTCGCAGTGCCAGCTTTCCTCGGGGACCTCACCTTCTTGGCGGGCTCCTTGGTGGACGCAGTATCGGCAACAGGCTCAGTGGTCACTGGCGCTTCGGAGGACATGCTAATGCTAGGGTTGGATCGGATAGAGATCTAAAGGATAAGGTGACTGAAGGTAACAGAGTTAGGCGCAAACGTTGAAAAGGGACAACTTGGAGGAGCGTTTCATTTTAAACAAATCCTCGTCGGGTTCTTCTATACGTCATGTGATGCAATATCGGGTGGCTGTGTTGGATTTCCAGTTTGTTGATCGTTGATTCTTCGAAGTGAAACGCGTAGCGCGTTTGTCACGTGGAGCGCGTGCTGCTATCAACAGTTCTCAGGTTGCCAACGGTCAATTCGGTTGAGAGAAGAAAATCTTATTACACTCTAGGGACCTATACACAGCGCTGTATCTTACGACAATATCTTGAAGGCTCCATTGCTCTGCGCCTTTGCCCGAACCTCCATCGCAACCCATGCCTCCTGGTCGTCCTCAGAAGGGATCGATACAAAGCCATCACCATTGACCAACTTGCCAACGGGAGGGCCACGGATGAACAGGTGCCCAGTGGGATCCCCACCTGCTTCTACCTTTGCGTCATCAACACCAATTAGTTTTGCCTCAATGTTCACGCCGGGTGGTCCCACATGGGCAACGAGAGCATCCTTGAGTGCCGGGAAGTCTTGTAAGTCAAATGGATGCGACGCGAGGACGGGACCGGGAACAAGCGCGTTCGTGTAGGCATTGACGATGGGAATGGACAATGCGATCCTCGCGGGCGTAACGACGGCTGCGTTGAGGCGTTCTAAAGGAACAGCTTTTCATTCAGCGTGCAGGATGTAAACATATAGGGCACTTACCCCCACTAACAACGACACCCCGAAGAGTTGATGCCGTTTCACCAAGAATTGCTGCCCGTGCAGCATCAAAGACAAGACGGTCCCACAAGCTTTCTTTAGTTATGAAGCCCTCGTTGAGGGCTGCGAGTTTGTGTCTCATTGCAATCGGATAGAGAATGAATGACCCGGAAGCTTTCCTCGTCACTGCATTTACAATGCCTTCCAAGTGACCCGGTTTGAGGAACAAAATCGTTGGAGACGGGATAGAATATGAGTTGAAAGTAAGTGCATCCGTGACGTCATTTTGAAACGTAACTATGTGTGCATAATATTTGAGCGTGCAAAATCTTCAAAAGGCTGCAGGGCATGCTCACCTTCACTCGGACGGTATAAGTTGGAGCTTTCCAAGGTGGCAAAGCTAGTGCCATCAAAAATAGCAGTGTACGCGACGGCCCTTCCAAATGCAGTACTCAAAGGATGCGCTGACACCAGCGTATCGAGCGGAGATAGGGAATGTGACAGAGGGAAGAGAGCGCGTGTAGCCGCAACTCCCGCGGTGATATTTTCGTGTGTCAGATGCACCGCTTGCACATGGTTGCTCCCAGTTTCGAAGTAGGAAACCGTAAACGCATCACTAGGCTCTGAGAAAGGTAATCAATATTGCATAAATGCTGACTGTTGACAAGAACTTATTTGACAGAACTTACTTGGCAACGAGGTGGCAACCTTCGCAACCCGAACACCTTCTCTTTCCACTTCTGAGAACTCCAGCACTTTGATATTGCTCGCAACAGAGGCTAGATCCCTCGGAGTTGTCTCTCCGACTACAATGATCGTGTGATTGATGGTACGGTCTCCCTCATATAACAGTTCGAGGATTTGAGGGAGAAGGTTTGTGTGAGTAATGATCGCATCAGGCGAGAAGGACTCGAGAACAAATGACAGCAATTTGGACGACGAAAGCGTGTGAGAGAGAATGGAGTGAGAAGCCAGGGCAAGGTCGCTGATAACAAATTCTGTGGAATTTTGTTCGAACCATGTCAGACAGCAGTAATGGAGCTGAACGTACCGAGGCTATCGTTCAGCAAAACCAAAACTTGAGATTGGCGGGGTTTCAATCCTGCGAGGCGAATAAGTCCAGTCCCAAGTGATGCGACTCTATCTTGCAGAGCACGGTTTGTGAGCTGAACGAGACGGTAAGAACGGCGCGGAGGTACATGAGAAATGACCGACTCGTGTTGACCAAAGAGTACGAGCAGATTCGTTTTCTGGCCGCACAAAGTCGGTGAGGAGATGAACGTCCTTGTGAGGCCTGACGGGGAACTGTACTTGTTGTCAACTTGTGATTCAGCTCCCAGCTAGAACACGTACCCTTCCCATAAGACCGGTTCCATAGTTTCTGTAGACGGCACTTTCAGTAGGGTTTCGCACCCTTCCTACCTCACTCTGACGGCCCAGAAGAATAGGGTGGACAAGAGGTTGGGGCTTGTAGAGATTGTTTAAAAGGAAGGTAGTGGCAGCAATAAGCCCAAGAAGGATGGTCAGGTCATCGGTGACCAGATATTCCGCAAAAGAGCCCATGATTCCGCAAAGAGTCGTGGATATATGTCACTTCTCGCCTTGGATATGGAGTTTCCACCACTGATAAGTTGGCTTATCAGAGCACAACCTGTCGAGGCAATAAGAAGTTCACCCTGGACACGTCATGTGATGTCATGTGACCGGTCTTGGACAACCGCGGAGTTCTTCACTGGTTTTCAATTAGCTGTATCAGAATTTCTACATATTGTCAGACAAATAAGGGCTGAAATGGGCGCGTGGAAACATTATCGAGCTGGACACTGCATAAAGTGGATTTTAGCATGTTGTAGACATAGATGTGATGGGCCACGTCAAATGGGAGCCGTAGAAGGGAGAGGGCAGCAACGAGGTACGACTTGGATCATGGCTTGTGTCCGTGCTTCACGTGATGTGTCCGGGGGGAGAGGCAGCAGTCGCGCTGGTGGGAGAACGCCGTATTGCATAATCAATTTCAATGAGCCGACATCGGCTAATCCGTCTCTCTTCACTACTCTCTGTATGTGACGACTCTGATGTTTTCAAACTGTCTACATGATCTTGCTTTGACAACTGCGCGACTATCCCTTCCTTGGACCTGATAATCATGATTCGACAAATTTTGCATATCTCTCCAGGACCTAATCCATAGCCAATGCCTGTGTCGTTGGTGACTGGGATTTCCACAAGACATGAGCCAGCAAGGACAGGTACATACTTCTTGCCTACTTTGATGCCTGAGGACTGCCGAATTTCTTTTTGCTCTATCTGCCAATTTCTGCGTCCGTGCGTCGATTGTAATACCACGTGATGTTAACCAATGATAATGAGGGTCGGAGCCACAAACAGGTCGTTTTCCACCCTTCCTTGTCTTCCGAGTTCCCTGTTACTCAGCTGCTTCTGTCGTCCACCTTCTGTATCTGATTCTCATCAACACTATGCCCACCGTCGCCAAGAAAGCCACTGCTAAGACCTCTAAGAATAATGGTTCTGGAACAAAATCTCGTGTCTCGACTCATCCCTCATGGGTGGATATGATCAAGGTCGGTGGCAGGCGCTGCCCCTCCTGCACATCTCCGCTGCAGTCTCTAAAAATGGGCTCTAGGAGTGTATCATCGCTCATCCTGACGAAGCGCGTACTGGTGTTTCACGTCCCACCATCAAGAAGGTCCGTGCTCGACGTTCACCTGTAATTCCCCTTTTCCCCTCTCATCGGTCACCTAGTTCGTCGAATCCAAGTATCAT
Source organism: Termitomyces sp. MG145 (assembly GCA_003313055.1). NCBI lineage: Eukaryota > Fungi > Basidiomycota > Agaricomycetes > Agaricales > Lyophyllaceae > Termitomyces > Termitomyces sp. MG145. Next base: position 35,172 of record QGOB01000066.1, on the reverse strand, counting down.
GTTGCACTCGACCATGCTGCTGCTGGCCAGCTTAACCGTGCAATCACCTCAGGAAGCGAGAAAGGCACATTTGTCCTCCCAAAAGGTTTGCAGGCCCCTTAGTCTCTGACTTGGCAACAAGTTTCGATATATATATGCACAGGACCCTCAGGGAAGGTTAAGCTCGCACCCAAGGCTCGTACGGACGCCGCCAAAGAGGTTTGTCGTCATGTTGTCTTGTCGCAGATCTTTTGACGGCTAATCTTTTTCACAATAAGAATGCTAAACCTGTCTCCAAGAAGTCCGCACCTACCAAGGCCGTAGCTACTAAGGCTCCTGCGACCAAGGCAAAGGGTATCATGAAGCCTATGGCTTTCAAGAAGGTTCTAGTAGGTAAAGCACCTGTAAAAGCCAAGGCTTCTGCCACGAGCGCGAGGACGAAACGCGTCGCCACAAAGGCTGGCATTGCGAAGCCTGTTAAGAAAGCAGTCACTGCTATTAAGACTGCAGTGGCCAAGAAACCTGCAATGACAAAGAAAATGACCACTGTGAAGAAAGGAGCTGCCAAGAAGGTAATTACAGTAGTCAGTTAGCAATCTGGGCTTTCCTCATCCTAAATCCTTCAGTCTGTCACTGGTGAAGCGAAGAAGCCCACAAAGAGAGCTCCGGCAGTCAAAGCTAAGGCTGCTCCTAAGGCTGCTGCCAAAGCGAAACCTGCTTCCAAGACCAAGCCTGCCTCTATCAAGAAACCAGCATCTCAGAAGGTTTGAATTTGTATCCTCATTCCCTCATTGGAATACTGAGATGCGGTTTAGGCCTGAATACGTTTACTATGCCTTATACACGGTAACAGTTTGTCATGTTTGTGAAGTATTGGTGTAAAGTCTAGTTTTCTTGTGTGACTGATGTATATTTTGTACGAGTATCTTTAATTATCCCTGTGTACTGTATATGACCATGACTGTCCATCTTATCCAGCTTTTGAACAGTTTAGTTGCTCAAGTTCATGCATGAGTAATCACCAAGTATATAGATTGAATCAATAGCTATCTTGTCTTTCCAAGGACTGCTAAATGCCAGATATTGGACATGTAGACTAGGCTCCGGGTATATCATATGCTAGAACTATTTAATTCATGCTTGGACCTGGAAAAGAGCAGGAGAAGGCAATATTTTGTTAGCAACCTCTGTCCATATCGCAGTCGGATTGTTAACGCTATATGATGGATGTTTCGGTATTTCGGTAAGCCTCCACACAAGGAAAGGCCAGAGACAGCACGCACTTGTCAAAGGTCGGCTCAAAGTTCAAGTCAACAGGATGGTCTTGCCATTCTAAATGGAATCATTCAAAACAGATGTTTTTGACAACCGCGAGATATATGTACCTTCAGGTTCATCTTGATTGTCGATACCGAAGCCGAGTCTCCATGTGATGCCTTGGACACTGTTCGTTAAGCTAGGGTGACGGATGTCAACGGCATTTTACAGAAACATTAACACGATGTGTCTCACAAATCAGGGGGCGCGAGCTCATGGTCCTTCAGTCCCGTGGACTTGAGGCGTACGTATCATCACGAAACACCGAGAAATCAGTAATAAAAGTATTACGTACTTTGATTTCAGTGTCAATGGTGGAAAACCCAGTAGACTGGCCGCCGACTGTCCCGCAATACTGCTGCGGAACATTTTTCTTTCCACCGATGACGACCGTTTTAACTCCATCACGTTTAGACATGGTTATCTACAAACCCGAGTCTTCAGCAAGTTATTGTCTAAAGGCAGCAATACTTACACTGAATAGGGAGCAAGAGCTTGCACATCTGGTATCGGACAAAGTAAAATAAGGCAATCCCAACAAAGAAGACTTGTCACACGGACCTCCCATTTGACACAATGACAACATCCTTCGGGTCAAACAAAGCTTTCTCGGGAGGATCCCAGCCGAATGGTTGGCATTCTTGTCCCAATCTAATGTTGAGATCAGTTGCCGGTGAGTTGATGGAAGCATTGGAAAGGGACGCACCGCGGGGAGAAAGCATCCACATGTCCATTGATGATCTTGACTGTGGGTGTAAACCACTTGGACGTTTCCGAGAATGGTAAATGTGAAGCATTCTTCCACTGTATAGGATTATAATACAAGAGCTCATCAGGGTCCCCGCCTTCAGATACCTTATTTGCAATCATCCGAGCAAGTGGGCCTGCGCGTATCGTAGTGTCCAGCCCCGCCTGAGGCTCGGTTGTATACTTTGGACCTATGATCTGATATATGTCAGGATCCACATTATCATAGACTGGAAGAGAAAACGGAACATACTATCCTGTGCAACCACTGTACGAAAGCGAATGATGATCAGATCCAGAGCAAGCAAGCGGTTTTGGTCCCAACTTACATGTGCAATGCAGATGTATCCTATGATCATCATCAGCATGAGGTGAGAGGCTAGAAGGACGGCGGGTTACCTCCACCGTTGTTTGTCTTGACAGAACGATCCAGTAAATGGGTTGAATAGGGGATAAAATGAATAACATACCACATCCACAACCAGTCTAGTGGCTCCTCTGGCTTTCAGTTCCTGAAGACCGTTAAGCAAGCTTTGTCCAAAGGTAGTGAAGTTTTCCGCAGAAAAACTACCGAGTGCGAGGACACCAGTAATGCTGTCCTCGAGAAGATAAAATTGGGCCACACTATAGCTTTCATTTAGGGAAGGCATAGTTGGTAGCAATTCTTCGGGTAGCTTTATGTTAGACATGGGCATTCCGTCAAGAATGACATTTATGGCATGTTGCCTCGCCTCTCGAGGATTTACAGGTGCCTGTTGCTGGAAGTACGATAACGAGTCGGCTTCTTCCGATGCGGAGAAGTCTGCGCTATATAAATTATGCCCGTTGGTGCGCTTCGTGGCGCGACAGTTATTTTCCAAATAAGATGGAAGGTCAGTAAAATTCTTAGAGGCCGATCCAAACCTAGACCTGTATGGTAGCTGTTTGATGAGTGTGAGTGCCAATATCACACGTTCTTAGAATGTTCCACTTGACTTACTAGAAAGCGGTTGATAGTACTGCTGTTGATGCGTTGGATTGTCAACGAAACAGAGTCGATGAGGGGATGTACTTGTTGAGCAAAGTTTCCCATTGCATATTCCCATCCTTTTGGACCGCGATGGTAGCTAGCGAAGAATCTGACAATAATGAAAGTATAAACAATCAAGCATACACTAGTCTTCATTGCAAGGGCGTACGAATTCTGACGAGTTGCAAACGACTGGTAACCACCGGTGACTAGAGCGTTAGCATTGACAGCTACGAAAGGATCTTCGTCGTTAATCAGTAGCACTTTTGCTCCCGACAACTGCGAGAGACACGCTTGCAATAATTCTACATTATCACAAAGAGAGATACATACAGAGCTAAGTTTTCCAGTAAGCTCTCCCGGAAGCGCATCCTCCCAGAATTTAATGTCCTCTCCGAACTCTGCAGAGGCAACCTTATAAGCTTCTGGTGCGACGTAGACACTTTGTGTTCCATTCAAATCTGTCAAAAGAACAAGAGGTATCGGAAGGTATGTCACATAGAGTGCTAAAAAGACAGTCAGTCATTTTGCAGACGAAGATGACCTGAAGTCATTTACAGTCATAACAATAATTGTACACTCCGCAATGGCCGTCATTCACGCGCTTAAAGGAGCGGTATAGGTCCAAGTGAAAGTCAAAATCAGATTCATAGTTCTTCTGGCTTATTTTTGCTAAATCAGCCCTCAAGTCTTCATGGACATCCCGGTCATATGGTGGGGGTGCTTGGATTTGGTAATTCACGGATGTATGGAAACCAAGAGTCTTATTGACAACTTCTATAATCTGGAAATCATGTACCATGAGAGCCCAGTATGTATGTGACAAGTGAAGGAGCTTACGTTGGCTTTGATATCATCGTTCACTGGAGTTGCGGACATACAGGCACGCGCTTCACGCGGTAAAACCCACTTCTTCCCAGCAATAGCAGCGCATGGATCGATAGGCAAAGACCCAAGCACTAAAGTGAGCTCAAAAGACAAAAGCAGGAAGAAATGGCCTCTCCTCATGATCCGCTCTGAAAGTTGACGAGAGGACACAATCGGTTACGTACCCGTAGTTCGCGTAAATTCTGGATCACGTGGAGAGTGAATACCTTCTTTTCTGAGTGCTAGCTTGGGACGCTCAGACGCGACTGATTTACTGACAAGAGCTGTCTATTCCGGACGCAAGGGCTCTTCTGAGCTTTCCTATGACATACGATATGAATAACACTGCTCGCGACCAAGTGCGCGATGTATGTGAGAAGCTCCAACAACCCGTAACAGATCTCTCGACATTGCTTTCCCTCCTTTGCAGTCCACTCGGAGCCCTCGGTCTACTTCCTCCAAGATACAATCGATATAATACGTCACCCCTCCCCAATGGTTCTGTGAACATCCGAAAACACATTTCAGCTTTCCAGCGAGCCTTGTTAGAATACATAGCGCCAACATGGGACTCACTATTAGCGGAGGAGGATGCATCAGCACTCATGGATCAGTACTTCTGTCCAGACAGCTTCTCATATACATATTCTGCTTCTGGTGATGTCGCAGTCATAGCTTACTCCACAATAACATCTCAGCCGCTCACAAAGTATGCCATCCATCTGTTGGCACGATTAGCATCCGAATATCCTGTGGACCGACTGCACTCGGCAATTTATACATCAAATCAAAGTAATGAGGCAGTTAGGATGCTTGCATGGGAAGACTGTGTTCGCTCTGTTTTGTCAGTCCCAGGCAGAGTGTCCAATGCAATAGCAGGAACCGGCGAAGTTCCAGCCGGGCTAGAACACGGCACGTACTACAACAATGTCTCTGTGCGTACTGAATCTCTCGTGTTTCTTCTGTCTAGCAAAAGTGCTAGAGGTTTGCTGCTTCACTTGGTTTCCGACTTCGCCGACTAATACCACTATGACAGATGCCGTTTCTTCTGTCACCTATCTGCTCTCCAAGCTCGTAATCATGGGCGCTTTCCCCCTCATGCAACCAACTTCGAAGTCTCAGCCTTCCTTTTTTCAAGCGACTCTGCACATAATTCGTGATAGGACCACATCGACTAGTGCCTCAGCTTACACCACCATGTGGTCCACTTTGTTTTCGGAAATCCCTTCGGCTTTGACTTTACGATCCATCTTAACTTCACTTCTGGCCACGGTTCCTCCTTTGACGCACCCAACAGACGCTGCCACGTCTCAAAGAACTGCGGTCAAGAGGGATGCCAGACTACTGAGGTGTATCACCGGCCGAGTTACACCAGAACGAGATGAAGTATGGGAAACTACGCTGGGAATTATTTTGGGTAAAGACTGGGATCAGGGACACGCCCGCATATTTGTCTGTTGGCTATTTGGCAGCTTTTCAGGACAACCTCCGAACGAACAAGGTCACACTTAGACCTCATGACAACGAATAACCACTGATGTGTATCGCAGTGCTCGACGTTTTTATAGAACAGGTATTGGTTACTTGGTCTTCGCCAGACCACATTAAGCATTCGTTACTATCTAAACATCGATGTAAGTCTATAAGATGGCCATGTGTCGCATCTGCCGTTAATTGTATCTGAGCAAGATATGACAACTATCCTTCTTATTGCTATATCTTATCTTCCTCCTTCCTCGCGAAGTATCACATCTGTCTCGCTTTCGCCTCGCTTCATCTCTGGCGTAGGGCTATATGTTGGACATCTCGACCCATCTGTGCGTCGGTGTGGAATGCTTGCCGCAGAAATCGTTGCACAGCGTGCTGGTAAGAAGTTGGATTTTGGGGACTGGGATGGTGAAGACGCTGGAAAACCTTGGGCAAGGGAACTTAGACAGCTTCTCCAGGATCGAGATGAGGACGTCGACCTTGAGGACGTCACATCTACAGTTAATGTCGACTCCAGTGTCGTTCAGGGAGGTCCCGCACTTCCTAACCCAACCCGCGCCACATTCAGAGAGCCTCCGGACGGTTACGACTCTGACGATTCACTGACCGGCTATGCATCTCCTTCCTCTTCCCGCTCTTCCTCTCCAACACCATCAGAACTCGATGCTATTGAGAAAGATCCTTCCTTAAATATTGGTGCTAAGAAGGTTCCTCGTCCAGTGTATCTCGCCCAGCTTGGGAACCTGTTGCGCAGCACGGGTGGAACCAAATCAAGTAACGAACCGGACGATGCTGACAAGGTTGAAATGGCGCTGAAATACGCCGAGGAATTAATTCGAAAGAAGCGGGGCTACGGGACAGAGCTTGGTAGGACTATGCGTAACAATTCCAGAATATATCTAACTGATGACTCTTTTAGATGAAAATGCTGTTAATCTTGTCTATGGCTTGATTGGATTACAGAATAACTATGAGTTACAAGGTTTCGAGGAAAAGAGGCAAGACGCTTTAAATGCTCTTGTGGCGTGCGCCCCTAGAAAATCCGCCCCGTAAGCGCAGCTGAATCAATATCATCCCCTTTTTTAATTGAACTTACCAGAGCATTGATCGAAGAATTCTTCAAAAACCAATACTCGACATCCCAGCGTTATGTTGCATTAAATGCATTAGCACTGGGCGCACGAGAAATGGCTTCCTTACCAATACCATCACCCAAGGTGAATCTTGATCGGATAATGTTTCCGAGCAAACAGCTTCCCGCGCCACTCCACCAACGTTACCTTGAGGATGGTGAACAGCAGCTGATACCATTGATCATGGACAGCATCAGCAATTATGTCATTGATAAGGAAAAAGACGCAGCACTGGACAAGGTTCCGGAAATCGTGCGTGAGCGAAGACTCCGAATCAACAAGGCGCCGAAGATCACTCCAGTATTATCCACACGAGCTGCATCGGTCATCCCACATTCCATGCCATTCCAGAGACCAACTCCATTCATTGAAGTTGCTACCGAGTATTTCATTGCGCCTCTAATCAACCAGTTTTGGCTCTTCCTCCGGGATGAGAGGACCCGTGAGGAAAGGACAGCTCATCACCAAGGACGTCAACAGTATCATGGTGCTGGTACCGGTCTTATACTCAATCCTGTCGTGCTCTCTCACTTCTTGAGGACGGTCGCTATCCTTGTACATGCTGCTCAAAACACCCCCGAATGGATGGCTGTCGTTGCACCCGATGCATTAGAGCTTGCTGTCACCATCGGTGCCCGCCCCGTCTCTCATATTGAAACTGATATCGAAGATGACGAAGAAACTGAAGGGCGTCGTGGAAAGGAGGCATCAGTTCTTACTGCAACTTTGGAATTAGCGCTTGTGGTATTGGATGGCTGTCTAGAGATTGACGGGGGTTGTGTCATCAGCCTTGAGCATACCACATTGTTGTTAGGTGTTGGTGAATGGGCAGGAGGCTTATTTGCGCAATTGGAGAAAGGGATAAAGGTACAGGGGAGCGGTGGCGTTCACGAAATCAAATTGAGAAGGGCGGCGGCTGCCGTTTTGCTTAAGATTGACGACTTGACATCAAAATGGCGCAGATCAATGCTAGACGTTCGGTGATTTGTATTAAATAAATTCAAGTTGGCGTCGCTATTGAGGTGCATAAGAGTTCCTGGCGTACTTCATCTAAAGTCTCGACGATCTCCACAAGAAGCCGAAGCTGGATTACCAATAGAATTGCCATTCATTGAAGGGAATTAATAGTGTGTGGCGCATCCGAACTGCATTTAGATCGACAACTTTGATTCGAAGACAATCTATTCACCAGCCTTTGATATTTCTCCAGAGATGTATGCATATGCACAATCCTAGTTGTATACGTACATAGCTTGTGATGACATATTGTTTACTGCATTTGTCTCACTCACTTGGGTTGGATAAATTACCGGAGAGGTCCATAAAAGAAAACATTACCTGTGATCCTTGAGAAGGAATGAGTACATCGGATATGTCAGCCAGATGCAGGCGTACACCGACAGAGATGCAGTTATAAGCTGATTCTTTACTTACATCGACAGAAGTCTGCAGGTATAAACTGATTCATTGCAGAAGAGTCAAGGACGATTCGTTTCCAAATCAACTTTGATGCGCCGTCTGTAAAACTCAGGGAGAAAATAAAGTCCAGATTCAATCCAGTGGACTTTGACGAACCCAATACAATCCTGAAGACTGGAACAGATGGTGATCCTTAATTGATTCGAGTCGGAGTAACATTCCACAGGAACAGAAGCAAGTACCATTATCTGTACAAAACCGCGTATTTCACAAAATAACAAGGCCAAGGCTGTGTGTGAGATGGAAAGAGATAAACGACACAGTAACAGAGAAACGATAAGCGACAATGGATCCTGTTGGATGTAACCTGAATCCGAGGAACATGATTCGCTAATCGCACGTGATCTGCGTTCTTCCGGACTTTCTCGAGGCTCATATCGACAGGCAAGTAGTGGTGGACGGCGATCGTCAACATGCTCGCTGCCAGGCTTCCAAAGCGCCTTCCCGCCCCCACATTCTCTACAAGACGTCATATATCCTTCTCGCTTCCCAGAAGATCAGATGCTCTCTTTGTGGTCTGTACTCACGTCTCGCCTCTTGTAAGGTTATTTGACTCCGAAATTATAGCACCGTGATACTCCATACAACAATCCAAAGGTATGTTGAAAAACTGCTGAGTATCTCTATATACTGATACGATGATGAAGATTGCATTTGAATTCAATGTTGAGAATATGAAGCGCGCCCAGGAAATCATCTCTCGTTATCCACCACAGTATAAAAAAGCTGCTGTCATTCCCTTGCTCGACTTAGGGCAACGACAAAACAAAGGGTGGACAAGTATCAGTGTTATGAATTCGGTGGCCAAACTTCTTGAAATGCCCCCTATGCGCGTTTACGAGGTTGCTACGTTCTACACCATGTTTAACAGGTAAAAGGTACTTGTTTTTCTCGAACGATTGTACTCATAGTATACTCTAGAGAGCCCATTGGTGCCCATTTTGTTCAAGTATGCACTACTACGCCATGCATGCTACGTGGGTCTACTGAGATCCTTGATACCTGTTTAACACATGCCGGAGGTATCAAGCCAGGAGAGACGTCAAAGGATGGAAAATTTACTGTTATCGAAGTCGAGTGTCAGGGTGCTTGCAGCAATGCACCTATGATGGTGGTTGGGGATGATTTCTACGTACGCTCGTTCGTCTAAGCTGCTGTTAAGGTTCTGATTCTTATCCAAAATAGGAGGATCTCACTCCTGCTACCACGAAAAAAGTTCTGGATGCCTTTTCTAAAGGAGAGAAGCCCAAGCCGGGACCTCAGAGCGGGAGACGAACTAGTGAAAACTCAGCAGGTTTGACCAATTTGACTGGCAAGGTGCGCGAACTCGTCGCCTTTCTGCTCTACAAATCTGATGCCTTTTTGGTAGCCATACGGACCCGGGGAGTTTTGCACACCGGAATTCCAATAGTAAAAATATGAAGTGATGTTCTGACGACATTGAACTCTATTTCTCCTTTGCAATCCCGTTACGAGTCTTTAAGATATCAGTATTGTTCTACCTTGGTCCATCATTCACGGTATATGGGTCGTTAATTCGTGAAATCATCCGAATCATCGTGCTTACGTTAATCATCACCTTCCCCGTCGTCATAACCGTGGAGTCCCTCACCGCCTTCAGGAATCCTTTCAATAATGTAGCTAGATGTTAACTGCGTGAGACGATACAAATCATCAAGAAGTTTCAACATACTCGAGTTCTTCCTTGAGGTCCTGACAATATCGGTCTATGGAGTTCGTCTTAGACGACAAACACGAATTATTTCAAAAAAACAAAATACCAAGTGGAAGGTCCCGATCATCACTCCCTAAGATAACGGTTAAGAACAATTCCTGTATGGAAAAGGTACTACAAACCGAAGGGCATCTCGATCTCTTCTGCTATGCCTTCTATGCCCATGAACGTGAAAGCGACGACGGTAACGATAGGAACTGTAGTCCATCCAAGATCGCTTACCAGCGCGAAAGGTAGTGCAAAAAGGTACAGAGTTACACATTGTTTCAAATGAACTCTGTCTGTGATCGGGTATCACTAAGTACGAGTTGTGAAAAGGATATAGACAAAACAAACATGAGACAGGTATCGGGGTATTCGCGATACGTTCCATAGCTGTAAGTTGATCTGTCATGCTCGACAGTCTGCTTTAGAGTCAAATTTTGAAGTCAACGGAGTGAACAACGACTAACAGCTGGATTAGAGCATTCGTTCCTATCAATGTTTATTAGATACTGTAAATTCTCATAAGCAGGGAAGGACTTGCCAGCAGGGCCAATGGTCTCTAGGAAACCTTCCTTCCTGAAGCCGAAGAGTATACGGTTGAGTTCCGACGCGATCCTGCACAACATGAAGTTTTAAGTGCCTCAGTAACGTGATTAATCTCGTGGACTGACATCAGAGGCAGGGGCATAGATGCTTCATCAGCGTACGCATGAAACTCTATAGTTCGGTGTGCACTACCCAGTAGAGGTGTCGCAGGAGTCAGACTGCCAGAGCCGGATGTATTCTGTTTGCTGCGTTTGTGTCGCACACGCTTGGTGGCATCTGGCTTGAACTCAGGGGTAGAAGCTCCGCTTCCGCGTTCTTGGACATTGAAATCTTTGCGAGTCGCCGAGTACGACATCGGAGTCAACATATGTTCCACGTTATAACCGACCTCATCGAAACGGGCAAACGATGACGGCAATACTCCAATATAGTCATCGTACTTTATCCCATCTTCTCCGCGTACATAATGTTTGGCTGCGAACGCAAAGGATAGTGCTAGCTTGACAGCCTCGATCTTCCTGTGACGAAGTTGAGATGCGGTGACATCCGTGGTGGGAGTTTTTCCTTTAATATGTGGAGGTTGAGCATCAGTTGGAGGAAGTACAACGCTGACCCAGATTTGGCGCGAAAGGTTGCGGATATTGGAGGTCAGACTCGCAAAAGATTTTCGACCTTCCCAGTAGCGATCATACGAAGTACTGTGGAAGTTTGGTTTTAATAAAATGGTGATGTGATACCGGAAAGCCGCTTGCCCGTTGCTATGAAGATACATGTGAGTACATAAATATGGTAAGAGTGGTACACACGAACCGAAACACCAGCAAAAGACCGACCTGTTTTTTCGAGTAAATTTGAATAATGATTACAGTCTTCCAATACTTATGCTCACCACGACCGAGAGAAGCGGGACAATACTGTTTGTCTGCAACATTCCATAACCTTGCTGGTTGGCATACGCAACAAGGGAAGCGAAAATCGTAATCGTAAGCACAGGACCAATTATGCGGCTAATGATCTGCAGATATTGAGGACCCAATCGTGTCACAGCCTGTAAATCTTTACTTACGCTGCCTTTCAAACGAAAGACGTCCGGCAACCATGAATACTGACAAGCAACGTAAATTGTTGTTAACTCGTAGCATAAGAAAAGTAGACCTTGCGTAGATACTTCCGTTGCATTCGCGGAGACTGTTGTTATTTGGGCCAGACTATCAGTATAACTTGAGATTGCGGCTAAAGGGATGAATTCACTTTTTGGATATCGGACAACATAGACGTAAAAGAGTGCTTCAAAGCTCCAGTCTCGATTACACCCACCATCTTGTAACCTGGTGGCAAGGGACTCGTTCCGGTACATCAAAAAATCGGTTATTCTTAGAAGCTTGATGAATTTCATCAGATTCTCACGTACACTTGATCTCAAGAAACATTTACCGAGACGGAATGAGATCTCCGTGCGTTACTTGAGATTAAGACAATAGATGCCGGTGTAATAGTGGTCAGTATATTATTCTGGCTTCCAGGCTTAATTGAATTATATATACTGTCCATGGGTCACGGTATGAACCTCAGTCCGCAATGTGAAATCGGTCTTTTTATGTTCCCTTGCACCTTTACTTCCCAAGAAAATTAAGCACGTTTGTGGACTATGTAGCAAGGGTTCCCATCTACTCACTTTGTTTGAATACAGTCGTGTCACACAATACGATGCGGAAAGGTGTGAAATCAGCAAGTAACGACACCTTCCGGGCTTCGGATATGTATTCATAAAAATTGATGAAGAGCTTCTGTCCGGCATGTATTTCATAGGAATGAACTCGAATGGAATGAACTCGAATGCGACTCACCAGACTTGACTCGGCAGAACCGGCACTGACCTCGCGTGACCCTGACCCTTATGTGTGACTTACCTCACGTGTACGTGACTTGTCCCGTTGTCCCAGATTCCACGGAAGGTCGCGTTGTTCTTCCTCTACCCTCTACACAGCTCTTTGGTTGTTCTGCCGACCATTGGCGAAATTTTTACCTTCTAACTTGCTATGGAAAATGGCGCGGATGTCTTGTCTGCGATTCTGGCGATTAAAACTGCATCAAAGAAAGTAAAGCTCACAGACGAACTCGAAGAGTCAATTGAACAGCTGAATTCGATTTCAAAACTCTTCGTAAGGCCGGGTTACCTGTCCAACGACATTTTCTCATTTGGAGCATAGGAAATAGATAAACCATCTCCCGCGGTCTTCCAGCGATTGTCCTTGCTTCTTCGTCAAAATTTGTTGCCTTTGTACAATACCTTTCTCATTCTTGGGATCCGTTATGCCGTCGCAGTCCTTGGGACAATCTTCGATTGCAAGGTGTTACCTGCACTCAAGGACTGTTCAACAAATAGCGTGGCTGCTTGGGAAGCTGTTCAGGCATCGCTACTATCTGGAGTTTTGGTCAGCATACATTGATTCATGATTCACACATTGGAGAGATGAAGAGAACAATATTCTTTTCATAGGATTATCTTGAATCGAGCGCTTCATGCAAGTATCGTTGGGTCCGCTCTTGTGTTTTCATCTCATGTGTGTACAGATGAAACCCGTGACATTGTGGCTCGCTCCTTCTACCCTACTCTTCGTGGCATTTTATTTCCCCGCGTCAATCCAAGCTTCCGACTTGGACCTAATCTTACGTACATCGTAAGCTTATCAAGGAACAAGTCCTTTCGTGTTCTGAAAGTTTGAGGCTGTACCAGTTGTGCCAGGTCCTTTCTGAAACGGTTACATCGCATCCAGATAATCAAACACAGTTGCGCAACAAGGACGTACTTGGGGGGTAAGTATAGTGACCAACACTCTGATTCGATTATTAATAGGATAACTCAGTGCCAAACTTGGACTTATTCTATCGCAAAGCAAAAGTATAGTCTTTTACAGTCATGCCTACAGGGAGCTTATCGAGGATCACAGATATCCTGGTCATTGAAGCGCTTTTGGAACTCATTGTCAAACTACTACCAACCAACAGAAGTAGTGCAGCCGCCCGCACTGAATTTGTGCGGGACGTGTTCGATTCCGCTAATTTTGCGTGTAGTGACGCTATTCAGAAGATTTTTGAAACGACACCACCAACTGCCCACTGGGACATCATCTTCATCAAGATTATCGATCTTCTCGGAAATGCAGACTCATCATTGTAAGCCAACAACGCCATAGTATCTATGCGGTTTTGACTTGGAAGATATATCTATATAGTCCCCAACCTTTCAGAACCAGTAATTTTCGTGTCCAAGATTCGGAAAAAGCTTACCACGTCGAGCGATTATATGTGGACTATCTTGGTTTTGTGGCGAATATTGACGAGGTACAGAAGATATCTCACCATGAGCCTCACTTCTCAATTTTGTTTGTTCAGGGCGATCAGATCGAAACCCTGCATGCCCTGTATGCAAGTCTACAGAGCCTGAAGGTGGCGACGCCCCACAACGAAAAAGCTGCCGTCATCATCCAGTTTTCCCCGCCGCCGTCTGTCGGTCAAGTCGCACTTGTGACACCATCGGGTTCAGGGGTAAATGTCACTTTCGACATTGAAGCTGAAGACGTAGCGAGGTTTTTGTCATCACTGAAACTTCGTAATGTTGTAAGTTCGGTTGTACATGTGATCATGCTCCTTATTAATATCAACGGTATAAAAGAATATCGATCCTCCTGGCAGAAAACTCTCGAAACTCGGGGAAAACCTCGACCTGGATTTCAAACCAAGTAACAAACATCCCGTCGTGTCAACACAGGTGTGTATCGAAAAGAACGGAACACGTTTTTGATTTAGTTATCCCAATAATTCCAGGACAAAGGACGAGACCTCGCACGATGTATTCATCTTTTCTTACCAATGCACCGATGTGTACTCATGCCTGACAGTGTGGGATCTTAGTAACTCTCATCCACTTGCTGGATCGATTTCACCTACTTCACCCTTAATGCCATGCACAGTCTCAGAGGTCCAGGATGCTTCAACCTTGATCAGTCCCACCAAACCCCTAGGGAGAGGATCTGCAGCGAAAACTAGCTCTCCTTACTACGATTCTATATTCGGGACAGCTGACGAGGAGTTAGCTGACTCTTCTGATGTGGAACTGAACCCTACGCCGCGGCGTTCTGCTAGACTATCTCGTGGCAAACAATCACATTCAGAAAAACCACGGCCAGAGGTCATGGAGTCCGAGGACGAATCCAAGATTATACGAAAGGTCAAGCAACGAAGAAAGACCATCGTCCTATCCGATGTAGAGATAGATCAAATAAAATCCCCGTCACGAAACGCACTTGAGACGACCAAGCCCTCCCTTTCCACCTCAAAGGAAACAGGTTTACGTAGCCTACCCTCAAAGCTGGTATCTCAGTCCCTGGCAGACGGAAATCTACCAGATGATAAAGCGGTCGATAGAGGCACAATAAAAGTTGGCCAACCCGTTCTCGAACCCAACTCTACCGAACCTACCCACCCTACTCAAACAGATCTATCACCTTCTCGCGCCAACGAACGTCCCAAGCCCGGACGAAAGAGAAAGTCTGCGGCAGACAACATTCTAGACGTTGACGGTCCTGATTGCGAGCGCCGACCTTCGAAACGACTTCGCATCAGACCCGAAACAAGTAAAAACCCTACCGAATCCAAGCCACCGCCAAAACCAGCTCCTGCGAAGCGCTACGGAAGAAAAGGACGTACATCATCTCCTACCTTGCCTTCTGACCCCGAACCCAATTTCGAAGTGGTCCCAGTCCTTCCCTCCAAGCCGGAAGAGAAGCCAGGCAAAGTGTCTACAATGAAAGACAAAAGTGGCAAGACATCGACAGCGAGAAGGACAAATAACAAGAAGAAGCTGAAAGCTGTAGAGAAATCCACGAATTTTTCAACTTCTGCTCCATCAAAGGTAACGCGAGCTAAAGTGAAGACAGAGGTTAAGGCACTTTCAGAGGATACGAAGATTGGTATTAATCTCTTTTCTAGATGGCGACAGAAGGCGAGGATAAGCCCTCTAACAAAGCCGCTTCCCCGCGCCGATCTGGACGAGTTTCGAAGGCCCTCAATGCCGCCGACGAAGGTACTAAGACGGAACAAGGTCATACCGCAATGTTTACAGTTGAACCTAAGAAATATCCGGAATACGAGGGCGCAAGCGAACAGCAGGCTCGTCTGCAAAAGAAACCTCAGCTTGCTCCTTGGGAGAAAATCGACGTCAATAAGTCCTTACCTACTCCCGACACTAATGAACCCATCGTAGTAGGCGCCGTAGAACCACCGGCAGTACCGACAATCGTACCGGATATTGTCGCTCAGCAGACTCATGTAACGACAGAAATGCCGGTGTCACCCACAGTTCCTACAGAGAGTGGTGTTCAGGAGACTCGCGATGCCCGTATGCTGCATGCGGATTCTGTAAAACCTGTTGGTTCAAAGAAGTCTGCGGAAGACGAATACAAACCATCAAAGGTGAGGCCTTGGCTTTTCGTCAGGAAAGCAGCATTCGACTCATATGACGGTTAAAGCCGGAAACACATAAAGTGACAATTGACCTCACCGAGGATTCCCCATCACCAAGGGTTTCAACCAAGAGCATTGTTGAAAGGAAATCCAAGCTCAAGACAAAGTCCCCTACCCCTCCTTCCTCTGAAGATGTCTTAAATCGCCAGCCACTCACATTGCCGTCGTCGCCTGAATTGCGTCCCCTTTCGTCCAGACCCGATCGTCCACGAGTTTCCTTTGCCCCTTCGGCTTCCTTTGCCTTCCAGTCCACCTTTGACACTGCTCCTGAATTGGAATTTGAAACTTCAAAGTTGTCGCATTATCCAAAGAAGAACGGTAAGTGTTAGACCCTCAGTTCTGTGGCGATTGACATTCTCTGTCAGAGACTTTATCCCTTCCCAACAAGTATCGTCACTTGCAACTTCATGGGAAGAAGCTTTTCGAGAATGAACACGTGCAGCCGATGATAAGAAAATCCGATGCAGATTCAATGCCCCAAATTTTAGCCGTAAGAGACTAATTACATCCCTTTGTTGAACTCGACATCAATCGTTGTTATATCGAACAGATATTAGACGAGATAAATGAGGTAGAACCATCTGCTCTCAGGTCTCGTTATCCTTGACAGGACCTCATCCTCCAATTCAGGTCATAAAACACAAGTCTTCCTATCGCTTTGAAAAAGTTGGCAAAGACCTCCGGGCTGGAGAGGGAGCCATTCTCCGTGAAACAACTCACCATTTGGAGGAGATCTATGCTGAAAGGTATGCATACGGAGAAGCAGAATCAGTTGACATACTGGAAATTTTCTAGCACCCAACACCACAACAATTTTGTCAACCTTGAAGCACAGTATGCAAGCCACCACCGCAAGATCATCAACAGCTTGAAAGACGAGTGTGAAAATCAACAGAAAACAGCGACGTTTCTCGCAACAATCATCCAAGAACACAATCGCAATAGTCTTTCACGAAAGTTCCCAAACAACTTTTTCAATTCGCCTCTTCCCTCAATTTTGTTGAATCCTCAGCTGAAACTCTGAAAATTGACTGTGCTCTGCAGAATTGCCTTGCTTGTGTCTGTGTCTCTTTTGCTGCATTAAACTGTAATCCCCACGTCATCGTCTTGTTACATGTTTATAGTATAGTGTCTGGTTTCCCATATACATATTACTTGTGCAATGGATGATAATTGTGCTGCGAACGCCGAGGCAATCTTTGGCGGGGCTGACTCTGAAATGAAAAATTGATGCTCTTGACGTCGACACTATCCCAGCGACGATGGATCAGCGGGTTGGCCTCAAGCAGGTTACGCGCTGATCTGTTGCGCTTATACGCTCGTTCCACGCCAGTTCCAGATTCGGCAACTCGTGTCGGAAACATAGACCAAACGCGTCGGTACCATAAGGTCATCAGACAACAAAAGGCACATTCGGTGATACGAAACATCCATCGATTACGGATTACATCTTCAATCCGCCACTGTTCCACTATTCCTGAAATGGTTACGCCACCTGGACCGCCTGCTGCTCAGAAATCCAATGACGAGTATCGCCTTCCGACTAACGTGAAGCCCCTTCACTACGACGTCACCATCAAAACAGATCTGGAGAAGTTGGAATTCGAGGGCTTCGTGAATATCAGGTGCCTGGGATTTTTTTAATCCTCTGCATCGTCTTACAAGGTATCTATCAGCTTGGATATTCACCAAGAGACCTCTTCTATCACACTGAACGCAACAGCTCTTGAACTCGGGACAGCGTACGTTTTTCGCATCAGATTCGACGCAGATACTCATCATCTAACAATCCTTTGCAGTTCAATCTATTCCGATGCACTGAAAGTCGAGCAAGAGCAATCGGGACTGGTGCTCAAAAATGACGCTCAGCGTGTTACTTACCTTTTTCCGAGAGCTCTCCCAGCTGGATCCAGTGCCCAAATGAAGATTGGTTTTTCAGGAAAACTTTTGGGAAGCATGACGGGATATTACAAGTCCCTGTATGAAGTCGATGGCAAGAAGAAAGCATATGCTTTGACACAATTCGAAGTGAGTACGGTTTTTCCTACGAGTTTACACCTTCTGATTTATCTCTAATAAGCCTACTGATGCCCGTCGAGTATTTCCATGCTGGGATGAACCTTTGCTCAAGGCCACTTTCGCTATAACCCTGATTTCGCGTGCCGATACTGTCAACCTCAGTAATATGCCTGCTATCTCAGAAGAAGTGTATTCTCCAGCTGCCGCCAAACCCAATGCACACCCGGATCTGTCTAAACTGTACTCATCTCTAGATAACACCTGGAAGATTTCTCAGTTCCAGACCACTCCTCCCATGTCTACCTACATCGTCGCGTTTGCCAATGGACATTTTGCGCATCTTGAGAAATCTGTCACAATGCCTCTCAGCGGAAAGACTATCCCACTCAAAATCTATGGTACGAGACTTCGGTATTCGCACTCTGGCTTTCTCTAAGATGGTTACTAGCCACTGCCGATGTCATTCATCAAGCTCAATTTGCACTTGATGTCAAAGCTAGTGTACTTCCCCTGTATGAAAAGGTATTTGATGTGGAGTATCCTCTCCCCAAACTGGACACTCTAGTTGTGCGTTTTTATGGTACTCCGATTTCAATATCCTTCTGATCGATCGCCAGGCTACCGACTTCGACGCAGGTTTAACACCATTTTTCACTGTATATGTACTTACTGACAATAGTTAGGTGCCATGGAAAATTGGGGCTTGATCACTGGACGAACAAATGCGTTGTTGCTTGACCCCCAGAAGGCAGATCTTCACGCAAAGAAATGGGTTGCGGCAGTTCAGAGCCACGAAGTTGCTCACATGTGGTAAATCCATGTTCTGATCATGTAAGACAGTCAGGTTTGTTGACATCCATCGTAGGTTTGGAAATATCACTACTATGGAATGGTGGAACTATCTGTACTTGAACGAAGGTATGCTTTCTTGTGATCACGGAAGATGCTTTTACTCATGAGAACATGAACTGCACAGGCTTTGCAACCCTGGTTCGTGGACACCCTTTCTGTTTCACCCTGTAGCTTGATCAAAATCGCTAGATGGGTGAAGTTATTATTGCCGGTATGAGTGCCTTCACTTATCCACCATTGACTGAACTGATTCCAAAATGACAGACAAGTACGCATCCTTTGGTGTTTATTTCAAAGTATGATAACTCAAACCCTATGTGTCTTCTTACAGAGTCTTCCCGGAGTGGAAGGTCGATTCAGAGTTCATTACAGATCACCTCAACAGGGCCCTTAGTCTGGATTCCAAACTTTCTTCCCATCCTATTGAAGTCGACTGTCCAGATGCCAACCACATCAACCAGGTTATTCCGATCCTAATGAATCCATCTTCATAAGCTGACATTTGACAAGATCTTTGACAGTCTTTCTTACTCCAAGGCCGCCTCTGGTTAGTGCTTGTAGCTTACGTTGTGACTAAGGGACTGATACTGGTCACAGTCCTTCGTATGCTCTCCAACTACGTCGGCGAGGAACTCTTCTTGAAGGGTGTTTCGATTTATTTGAAGAAGAAACTATACGCCAATAGTGTAACCAAAGATCTATGGGAAGGCATTGGAAATGCAACAGGTTTGCTTTCGCGCGGCTTCTGTCGTCCTCGGCGAGTCTGAATTCTCGAACATCAGGGAAGGACATCATCAATTTTATGGAAAATTGGATCACCAAGGTTCGTTGAGATTTAATCCACAAAAAACACCTGACCACCTGCGCGACGGTGCTCAGATTGGCTTCCCTGTCCTTACTGTCACGGAAACTCCGACTGGAATCGCTGTGCGCCAAGATCGTTTCCTTGAGACTGGTCATGCAGAGCCTAAGGACAATGAGACCATTTGGTAGGATTCCGGCTTCCATGGTGCAAGAGTTAGGTCTCATCGTTTGATGTAAAATTCAGGAATGTTCCCTTAAGCATTGTCACTGTTGATAAGGATGGGAAGCCGGTTCTGAACAAGGAGGCGGTGTTGGGGGCACGAGAGCAGACATTTGATCTGGATACCTCCAAGCCATTCAAATTGAATGCGGATACTGTCGGTGTCTGTAAGTCATACCTTTTTGTGACGCCGACTGAGCACAAACTCAACACTCAATCTGCCTAGACCGCGTTCTTTACACCCCTGAGAGGCTTTCCAAGATTGCAGAGGAAGCATCAAAGGAGAACGGCATCTTCTCGTTGAATGATCGTATCGGACTGGTGCACGATGCGATGGCACTCTCTAAAGCCGGTCTTGCCAAACTCAGCAGCGCTTTGACCCTCATTGATGGCTTGAAGAACGAGAAAGAATGTAAGTGTCAGCGTCTGGTACTCGTGGCCCATGTAGTGCCGGGGCTCTGCTTTTCCATTACTTCTGTACTTCGTATCTCACGACCTTTTGTAGACCTCGTCTGGTCTGGGATCTCAGGGAGCCTTTCTGGCTTGGTGTCAATCTGGTGGGAGCACCCACAGATTGTGGACCAACTGAATGCTTTCCGAAGGGTGCGTCGGATCGTTTACATGCTAATCTCAGACACTATATAATCGGGCTCCCGATCTTTAGTCTCTTTTTGTTCCGTTGGTGGAGAAGCTTGGCTTCGAGTATTCCGCTGCAGATTCCGTGGATACATCACTCTTGCGCACTTGTGCCATCTCTCAAGCCGCGGTCGCCAGAGATGAAGGGTAAATGACATTTCTTTGACCTCTATATCAGAATTTCTGGGCAGTCCAGCAATACATTCGGTCTTTTCGACCCGGAATTCCGACTGCTTCTTTCTTCTCTCATGTTTCTCATCAGTCCTCTGACGTCTGGTTTTCATTTGGCAGGGTCATCAAAGAATTGCAAAGCCGTTTTGCTCACTTGATGAAGACAGGGGATGATTCTAGAATCCCTGCCGATCTGCAACGCGTGATATTCACCGTGGTAAGTATATACATATACGGGAAGTTCTTCCATAAGCTCCATTCTTGATCCCTTTTGCTACAGGCTGTAAGACATGGTGGAAAAGCAGAGTTCGATGCCGCCGTCAACATCCACGACAATGCCAAGACACCAACGGAACGTATCGCTGCAATGTATGCCTTGTGATATTGTGTCCGTCTGGGCTGATTTACAATTTTCACAGGCAGGCCCTGGGCTCTGCTGAGGATCCGGAGCTGTTGAAGGAGACCTTGAAATTCATCTCGACCAAGGCAAGAGATCAAGATGTTGTGTACTTCTTCCGCGGCCTCTCGGACAATCCCACAGCTAGACGACTTCTGGCACAGTACTTCAAGGAGGAGTACGAGATTCTGTATAAACGTTTTGAAGCTACATTTACATTGAAATCACTTGTCGAGGTACGCAATTTCGAGGTTGCAATGTATACCCCTCTGACACCCTACAAGTTATCGATGGGTACCCTTTCGACCGAGAAAGATCGTGTTGACATTGTCGAGTTCTTCCAAGTAAGACCGGCTGTTACGAGCCACGCTTCCGTTGATGGCTGACTGTGGGAAATAGGACAAGGACACCTCCAAATATAACCAGGGCTTGGCACAGGTGCTGGATGGAATCCGTGCGCGGATTGCGTACATAGAGGTAAGCAAGGACAGCGACAGTGAACGAGTACTGACGAGACACAGCGATCCACGAAAGACCTTAGGGCGTGGTTGGAGGCGAGATGTTAACTGTAGCTGTAGTTGCTTACGTGATGTGAAGTCGCTAAATTTTGAACTGTTTTATCATCACTGGGCAGCGAGCTCGAGTTTCTTGCTGTTGTGCGCTGAGATTATTAGAGTGCTGCTCGCTGTCTGACACGATGCCGGCGTTTGATCCTGTGCGGGATGCTGTACTGAATTCGCCAATCGGGGTGGCTGCCCCGATGCTGGCACTGCCATCACCGAGCAGCTCTGTTTCCTCACCGTTGGCGAGCCCGTCCCTCGGGGGAAGAAGAGGGACGGGAATACTGGATCTGCTGAATCCCGCTGACACGCACGAGACTCCGTATCCTACGCCTCCGCCTTTGAGATCATCTACGCTGTCCCATATCTTACACGCTGACACTGAAAACAAACTCGATACGTCTCAGCCCCTGACAAGATCTACAACTCTTGAACTTCCATCTGCCTCCAAGAAATCTTTTTTTTCTTCTAGTCCATCACCAACACGCGAACGCGATTCCCGACCTTCTTCCTCATCGTCGTCCATTTCCGCGTCGTACTCAGCACAGGCCTCTTTTTCAGCACGTCAAACCCTTACGCAGTCTTCCATGCTACCTCCACCACCTCCTGCTGCTTCGTCTATACCGTACGCCCCACGGGTCAGGCTCACACCCCCAACATCTGTTATGATCCCTCTTTCGCCAACAGAGATGGAAACATACAGAGACTACCGATACCGAGGTCGTGGTACAACACAAATCTCGCAGGCGAAGAAGAGAAGAAGAAACGAAGAGTTTTACCCGGATACCGACCATCCGCCACAGAAGAAGCTGGCAGGAGATGTCGGGGTCGTAGTTGACCATTGTAGGTTACATTCATCGCCTAGGGCAGCGTGACTTTCCAACGTCCTATTGTAGATAACTCACGACCAGACGTGGGTGTAGTGCAGCGTCTCGACTCACCCATCATTGGCCTCAAGAACTTCAACAACTGGGTCAAATCCGTCTTGATCACACGGTTTGCCCATCCGGCATTGGCCGCGTCCAAGTCGGGAACCGCAAACGGTAGCTTCAGAGGCGGTTTGCGAAACACCGGGTCTGGCAAGGTTCTTGACATGGGCTGCGGCAAAGGTGGTGATATGACAAAATGGGCAAAAGCACGAGTTCGTGAGCTTGTGGGTGTCGGTACGTCTCCGGTTCCCGTTTACTTGGCTCCTGACTCTGATAGGCCCCCTTCGTTCATCTCCGCATTTGGTAGACATCGCAGCTGTGTCCATTGATCAAGCACGGTCGAGATGGGAGACGCTCCGTGGTCCGAAATTCGCCGCGAGTTTTGCAGCGCTGGACTGTTACACACAACCGTTGACAAATGCCTTCCCTCCCGACTTGCTGGGGACGGATCCGTCTTACGGACAAGATGATATTTCCTTAACTGGCGAACCATTCGATGTTGTATCCATGCAGTTTTGCATGCATTACGCTTTCGAAACCGAGCAAAAGACGCGTTGTATGCTGGAGAACGTTAGTCGGTATCTACGGAGAGGCGGATCGTTCATCGGCACAATACCGAATGCCGAGTTCCTGCTGTATGTCAATCTATCCGATCATTATGGGTTCCCTGTATCTAAATTAGATCTTTGTCAGAGAACACCTCGATGCGCTTCCATCGGGTGCAAAGGACTTGTCTTTCGGTAATTCCGTGTATCAGATCAAATTTGAAAACCGCGATAAGAGGACAGTGTTTGGGCACAAGTACTGGTTCTTTCTGCAAGATGCCGTCGACAACGTACCAGAGTATGTCGTATATTGGGATAGCTTTGTTGAGTGGGTGCCCCTTGAATCTTGCTTATTCATCAGACGCCCTGATGCCTGCGTACTAGGCTGGCCGCCGAATACAATTTATACCCAGTGTATAAAGAAGAGTTTCACCATGTCTTTTCGGAGAATCAAGATCATCAGGAGTTCGGACCTTTAATGGTCCGAATGAAGGTGGTCGATGCAAATGGGGAAAGTTCAATGGATGAAGATCAGTGGGAGGCCGCAAGTTCGTCCTCATCTCGCGACACATTTACTTCCGACTTGCTAACGTCAAATTAGACATCTACATCGCGTTTGCTTTTGAAAAACGATGATGCAGTTACGCCGTTCTCCGAATATTTCTATAGCACACTCTTTACTTTCGCCTCAGTATCTTAATAGCTAATATTTATCTTTGGTTATCTGCCGTCGCTAATACAAGTAAAGGACATGTAAACTTCAGGAAGTAAATTTCTTCTAGAAAAGTGCAAGGAAGGATATGAGATCGAATCGTGGACAAGTCATGCAATCCAAGATATAAACATAGGGACAGAAACCAGAACATATAATAGATGGCGGAGTATAACGCTATGAGAATGAAAACTACAGGGGTAAATGAAACATACTACAATCAACTGTGCGCCTAACCGTCTATTCCTGTCCAAATCCAACGGTTTCTCTGCGAAGATGACATAAGCCCAATGTCATGAACGAAACAGAACAAAAGAAACGTACTCCACGGCGAGAGTGAGTTTTTGCTCCAAGCTTGCATAATCCTTGTATGGAGGTAAATCAATCCTATTAAAGCAGGTATGACTCTTTGGGAGTTGCGATGGATCACCCGACTTTTCAATGGTGAAACGACGGGGTCCGTCAGAGCCTTGCAGATCCTTGAATCCATTGACAGGGATACGAGACGTGCCAGTCGCAAACTGGAGAAGACGGGATTTGCGTTCCGGCGGCCAGCTGCGGACACATTTCCAGAACCATTGGATGACCTCGTCGTTCACCTCGTAACCACGATAATCGGTGAACTTCGTCCAATCATCACTGTTGAAAAATCGTGAATGAGGCAATGAATTGGGAATGCGTGAGGGGAGCACATACACGTCAATCTCCGACATACCACCAATCAATAGTTCAAGTTCTCTTTCGTCGAAGACGGTCACGAGGTCCAGGGGAATAAGTTCACTGAAACCTGACATAAATGCTTCAAACTGGTCCTTGACGCGTTTGGAGATACGATAGTCAACGATCAGGTCAACATAGTCCTTCTTGTTTTCTTCGGTAACCGTGACATCGGCACCTCCGGGCTTGAGCTCAACGGTGACCATCTCACCAAAACGCTCCTCTACAGTGGTAAAAGTTTCATCAATGACGCCAGTGATATCGTTTTCTCTGCGGACGTCATTAGAGTGGAATGAAGAGATTAAGAAATGTAAACGCACAGCATCCAGGTCATACCACGATGTAGCTCAGCATCGACACTCTCCAGGTCGGCCAGCGTAACCTTCTTCTTCAATATCATCTTGTAGAAGCTAACGATGAAATAGGCATCCAAGAAGCGGCGATGGAAGATACCCAGACCCAGACATCGGCCGATGAATTTGAAATAATTAAGATGCTCTGGGTTCACACCTGATGCAGGATTTATCTGGAGGGTATAATTATCATGGGCCGAGTATTCAAAGAGGCAATAGAAGGGGTTAAACATCTCGTGCGAGAGCAGGAAAAAAAATTCTCTAAAGGTACAACGTCAAAATCATAATCAAGATAAAAATACATTAGAGGACGTACCTCGACAGTCCACCATAATCCAAACCATCTTCGCCATCGAACTTGATCATCAAACGTTTTCTCAGGTCGTTCGGTGTTTGCCTCATAATTTCCGCATAACTGTCTTCAAATATGTGGTTTCTTCTGATTTTGATCTGACAATTTCCAGGTTGTGCGCGCATAGCGGGCTGACTCCTGAAGTAAATGAGTTTCCTTCTGAAGTCACGCTTGTATTGCGGTACATTAGCATCGAGAGTCGAGGGTAATCGGGGGTCGTCCCAAGTTGTCGTCTTTGTGTTATGATCAACGAAGTAAACCCGCGCTGTTGATGTAAGCCGCATTTCCCATCCGGAGGGTAGAGGGCCAAGCTGAGAGATGGGTTGGGGTTGAAGGTTGGACCCTTGCCCCTGTGGGCCCATAACACGGATGATAGTTTGTCTTCGAGGATCAACCCAGGTTGTTGTGCGTGTATTGTGGTCGACGTAATAAGGACGCCCTTCCGGTGTGTAACGCTCCTCCCAACCGTTGGGAAGGCTGCCACTTCCAGCTGTTGTATTTCCTGTAGAGATCGCATTAGCTGTGGCAGCTGTTTGTGATGTTGATCCAGACGTCGATGATGACCGATAAGGGGCATTACTGGCTTCAAGAAGATCATCCACTAAGATGCGACGGGAATGTTGGTCGCGGGCGGCATTGGTTTCATTGTCTTGGGCGTTATTATTCGCGGCAACATTCGAAGAAGGACGATTCCAGGTTGTGCTGCGTGTATTGTGATCGACATAGTACGTTCTGCCAAGTGGATCAATACGACGCTCCCAGCCTGGAGGTAAAGGTCCAAATTGGTCAACGTTAGGGTTGAAATTGCGCATCTGAGCGACTTGCGCAGCAGATCCGGTAGAAGCGGTGCCACCAGTTGAATT
The DNA here is from genome assembly GCA_003313055.1 of Termitomyces sp. MG145. NCBI lineage: Eukaryota > Fungi > Basidiomycota > Agaricomycetes > Agaricales > Lyophyllaceae > Termitomyces > Termitomyces sp. MG145. Next base: position 9,231 of record QGOB01000066.1, on the reverse strand, counting down.
GGACATCACGGCAGTCGTGGAGGAGGCGGGAGTTGGGGAAGTCGAGGAAGCGCCTATACTTGTTGGGCGGGATGGAGAGGATGTTTGTTCCGTATCTGTCGTGGCAGGTGGAGACACACTGGAAGAAGGCATGATTGGACTCGTGCTCTCGGTAGCTGTGGCGTGGGAACTCGGGGTACGGGAGAGAGCGATGCTCGAAGCCGGTTGCAAGGTAAGATTAGAAGTACTGGCAGCAGGCGATTGATTAAGTCCCATGTCTGCAAATGCCGTCGTTAGGCCGCTGACCTGGGACGGCCCGGGGTTGGCTATTGGTTGCGAAACATTTGTGGATAGATACATGATCAGTTTCCCGTGAACAACGAGGTTGTCATTCGACTTTTTGAGATCTAGGGTAAGCATTTCTGCCGGAAGATAAGCAGACGCCGAGAGTAGTACCGGTTAGGGCGCACCATGTCCATCCAACTGCAAGTCCAACACATCCGCAACCCGTACATTGACAACTCCCAGAAAGCCCTGATCCCGTCGTTTGAACTTTCGTTGGTCGAAGATTTGAACTGCGACGACAGACGACTCTTTGACGGTTCTGTTGATGAGTCAGATGGTGTATTGTGCACGACTAGAATGACGACCACCACATACATATCAAAGCTCTCGTTCCAATAGGGATTGAGAGTCTTCTTTATGACACTTGTCGTATGCGTCTGTTCAGCGTCAACAGTAATGACTGCAAACGGGTCTGGGAGCCGGAAAACATCTCGTTTTGAAAGTCCGTCTGCAGCGACAACTGAGAGGAAAGGATCACATGAGCAAGTAGGTCATAGTACTTGAAATATGTTCTGTACCTGTTATCCTGATCTTCTTGGTCCTATAACGAGGAGGTTAGATGTGATATCAGGAAACTGAAAAGACAAGAACAGGGACGTACAATACAGCGACAGGGGGGACAGACATGACGTCGAGGACAACACCAGCGAAAAGCTGAGAAAAAGTGACGAAGGACGAAAATCCGGATAGACAAGAAACGCTTGAGAATGAGGCACGGTGGTTGGCAACAGTCAGGTCAAATCACGAAAGTGAAAAGGAGTCACGTCACACATGTCAACCTCTCGGCAGTGATTATGTATCAGCCGATCACAATTTCTAAGCTTAGCTCTGCTAATTAATACTACTATACTACAGGAGTCCGAATAATAAGCCAAAGTTCCTCCAAAGATAGTCCCAAGTTAATGAAAAAGAGTGAAAAGCGGAGACCCTATCTGCTATACTGGACGATTCGGCCATCATGAACACCGGTCATGTACGGATTGATGATTTCCACCTCCCTCGACTGCCGATAGTTTCCTTCACACACTCGTGTATTTCTCTTCGCCGTAACTGACTGCAGACTCTCCGTCTCCTTGAGATCCAGCAGGTAAGCTAATTCACTCAGCTCCTCCTGTTCACAAGTCCTTAACCGCTCTTCTCTCGACGATGATCGCAGATGTTGTAGCAGACGCTTTAGTGACGATTTGCGCTTCGGATGAATTCCTTCGATATCCACAAATGATTCCGAGTATTTCCAGGATTCGGAGTTCGAAGGGAGGTCTTTCTTCACGTAGTAGGATACTGGTCTACCCGATTGGTTCGGCGAAACCGTGCGCTCCGTGCGAGTGCCCGTTAATTTCGCTCTGAGCATTGAGGCAGAGCGTAAGAGTATTGAGGATCTCGCCGGCGTCTTTACTGGCGCATCTTGGACCTTTACCTGAGTACATCAGATAATAATTCTTAAAACTTATCATTGGTTTTACCTCAGTTTTGGCTGGTCGCGAGTTTGAGGTCGACCTGCGACGCTCAAGGAAGGAAAATAACTGCATGTTGGTGACGATGTCGCAGAAAGGAGAGTCTATGACTCTTTTTCGCCATCGCTCTTTATGCTTACGCTGTGTGCACCCCGTTTTATCTACGGATCACAATGTTCCAAAGGCCGAAACTATGATCCGTCATTTTTTCACCCTGTTTATTTAATTCAATTTGAGGTTCTCTTGGCTTGTCTACTTAGTAGCTGCCTCTCTTGACCCGGAACTACATACTACGCTGGATGAATGGCCAATTTACAAATACAGACCCTGGATTTGCGCCACTCTGCTGGCACGTGTTTCTGGTTCGGATCGAACTACCAAATTCGAAGTCAATTACACATCGGATACTTTGTATCAGTAACTTTTTTCGAAAGCGGATTTGTAGAGGAGACGATGACATTGATGAATCAAGTTTTGTTGCAACACGTGTTTGGAATAAATCTCGATATATGAAGATAAGCTTTGCAGTAGACGATGAAATTGGGCGTAAATAGATTCATAGTTATTTTCTTTAAAGGAAGCACAAAAGGTATGATACGGTCATAGGCGACATGAGCACGTTATGGATATTCGGGGTACATTATGAAAATGATTGTATCATGCGCAAGGGTATATTCTGATTCCTTCCAAAATGACGGAGGCAGGACAGCCGTCAATTCCAATCATCATAATCAGAGGGCTTTTCTCTAAGCGGAGCGGGATCCCACGTCAGATCGTGGATGGCTTCGTTGAATAAGTATTCATCATGAATTGCTCCTGGGTCTACGCATGGTTTTGGCCCTTTATAATTCTGAAAAGTGCAGATGATGAGCGAAACTCGCTACGAATGCTACAAATCAAACTTGAAACTCACTGGATTGACTAGTATTCTGCCGTGGTATCTGATGGTGGGACTATTACGATAGATCAAGCTTTGAGTTTCCCGAAGACTCTTTCTGAAGGCAGCCATCTCCTCCTCTTCCTTGGCTTCCTGGCTCTGCTTCCTTGCAGTGGCCCTTCGCTTGAAATAAGGCAGCTTCAACTTGTTCATAGCGTCGTTGAAGTTGACAGGTAAGTGCGAATGATGATGCATGTTCGCTATGCGAGAATGAAGTAGGTTGGGAAATTTCGTCGGTCCAGCGCCGTGGATTTATATGTTTTTGAAAAGGAGATCATGAGCGCAGACATAGGAGTTCTCTCGGGGTTTTGTGGGTTTTCCTGGCTGTGTTTTCGTTTTTGTGCATAGGGGCTATTTTGAGTGTGGCGCCAATATTTCAATTCTTGTGGGTCCTTGTGGAGTTCCTCCAGGTTTCCAAGAATAGATTCAGGGATCGAATAATAATGAGAAGGTATCAAAATGTCTATCTTTCTTCATTGATTAGAAGCCATGTAATCTGTGCATAAATCTTCCTTTTCGACACTAATGAAACTGTGGCTGGGATCAAGTGTAGGCCCTGACATGTATGACAGCTGATCAAGCTTTATGGGCGAGATGTTGAGAGTCCAGACGTGGAGTTGCCCCTCTTGCAAGCGTATCTTTAGGAGGTGACACAATGGAGTCAAATCGGAAGTAGATTCCAAGTTGATCGCGGAAGACCCACTAAGGTGGCGCTGCTATGACATAGGACAGCTGACCCACTTCAATTGGAGCAACTCCGGAAGATTGGGCGAAGACAAAGTCTACGTATGAGTTGTAACTTGGACAACGCGCCGCGTTGTATTTTCTTCCAAATATGGGTGGCTGTTTGTTTGTCTGCGTTGACACATCATCTTCGGACCTAATTTAGAACTCGCCCCTCGTGAATTAACTGAAGCAGCACTCCCGTTTAGCAGAGAGCATTGGCAAAAATCCGTCCGCTTTACCAGTTGATACATGAGCAACGATGTCCCACATTCCACTTCCTATGAATGCTGTGATTTCTGATATCGATTCACCTTTTCCCATATCACTAACGTCACTGACAGGCTCACCAACATGCCGCAAATGCTGATGAACACCTGGGGAATGGACTCCTCATGCCAGCATACGATGAGCACTTGAGGGCTGCGGAGGCATACCTTGCTGCAGTAGAACGTAGCCATGATGAATCAGTTCAGTAAAGTCATGTTTCATGGTATGCTGGAACGCTCATATCTCTTTGTCTCCCCGAAGACAAAGCGGACGCTTCGACTCTTGCATAATGATCATACTAAAGCGGCCAAGGAGCTAGAAAGAAAAATTGAGAAGCTTAAGGAGGAGGGCAAAGACCCAGCCTTGCCACAAAAGCTTGAAGTTGCCCGGATCCAAACTCCCCGATCTCCACGACCCTCCAATCTTACTCGATCTAACCCATCCACCCCACCTCTTCGGCCAATGAGTGATAGCCAGAATGCAGTGGATGAGTCCTTCATGCTGCTTGCTGGACAGCGTGTGAGTTGTTTCATATGTTTCGCTTTTACCCTACTTATGGTCGGTCTTGCTCAAGTCAGATCCTGGAGATGCTTTTAATCAATTCTGGAATATCATGCAAGGAATGTTGGAAAATTTGTCGCAACCAGTGGCATTTGCGACTGTACCCTTGGGGAACAATGAGATTCCTTCAGGTGTAAAGACGCCGCCTACGCCACGAACACCGCGAAGAGATCCTGGTAACACTGATTCTCCCGATGAACCGATGCTCTCGCGTTTGACTAAACGTATGGGGATTGGTCGTGACTCAAGGCACTTGCATGAACAGAAAAGCACATCAATTGAGACTACGTCCGGCGGAGACGACGATTTTGAAGACGGACTATTTGACGAAGGTAGCCCTTTCTTTTATCCTGTAAATCACAACTGATGTGGTTCAAAAGAAACCCTTGGTAACGAATTGTCGGAATCCTTTTTTGTTATTCCATCTGGGAATGAGCCGGCCCCATTGACACTGAAAAAGGAGAATTCTCGTTTGAAATTGGAAGCTGAAGCGATGAAGAAACGCATAGAGGCCTTGGAAAAAACGATTCAACTTCGAAGGGAACAAGATCTTCAATTACGGGATAGCATAGTCCAAGCAACGAAGGAGGTAGGCCATCGCTTGGCTTGTTCCTGCTTTAGATATTAATATCTTGCTACAGGCTCAGAGAGTCATGGGAGCTTCTATGATTGGCCAGCGTTCAGTGAACATGGACTTGAATACATTGAATATGCCCTCTGTCCCAATACCTAGCATGACCTCCGGCCGGGAAACGCAGTATGTTCGCCGGCTGAAAGAGCTCGAAGACGAAGTTCAAAGTCTCCGAGCTGAAAACGAGAAACATGTCCGTTCTATCTCATTTCTTATAATACTCTGCTTGCTCACGTCCTTGTAAATCCTCACAGAAAGCTATCATTGTGAAATTCCGTGAACGCTGGGAAAAGCTCAAGGATTCTGCAAAACGGAAAAAGGAGGCTAAGGCGGCGGCGGCTGCAGTCTCTTTGGCTACGCGGGAACGGATAGTTGAAGAGCCCGAGGCGGAAGAGGCGTTAGATGGAACTACCGTTTGAGGAGGATATGATGTCTTGTTTTCATCTCTGGTCAAGCATGGAAACCTACGCTGCGAGCATCGATCCTATTGTAAAAGATCCAAATACATGTATACAGGTAAGACCTACGATGGTACCTACAACGAAATCCTCTCAATATGATCATGCAAATAGCCCATAGTCAACTATTTTAAGTGATCGCACAAACTTGTTGAAGTGTTCCCGTACTACATCTGCGTATTCTTGTGAAACCTCATTTTCGTCATTTGTTTTTGTTGGAATATTGAACGATACTACGAGGTCAATGGCTTTTGACGTTATACGGTAGAGACCCATGAGTACATGGATGGTATCGGGTTCTGCGTGATTGAACTTTGGAACCTGCTGTGTGCCATCAAGCACAATAGCGGACGGTGTGTCATCTCCTCGGTCATTTGGGATAACGTTTAAAGTGTCTACCATGCTCGACACAGCCGAGTTGTCATGAGCAAGGGAGTCGAAATGGAACCTGTAAATGGAAGTAAGATCATCGCGTCCCGTATTATGGATGGATCCGGAAGAGTTCATGCCTTGCCGCGTCATTGAAGTCGGAAGGTTCAACCTTTTCTAGAATTTCCACGATGATACTGACGCCCGAGTCAGGGTAAAGAAGGACCTCTTGATTGTCCGGAATCTGACGTATATTTCTAACTCCTGTGAATCGTGAGCAAGCCATGGAATACAACAACGAATGTTACCCACGCAGCATCACGAAGATTGGATGGTGTTTGAGCTGTGATGGCCCCGCCAAAGAGATCGCGCTGGATGAAGTCCATTGTAATCGAGAACGACTGATGTTTGGTGGTGCTCCCGCCGAAGATAAAAGTTTGGTGGGCGAGATAAGCAATTACTCGCTGACACGTGACGCTGGCACGTCGCGTCTCGTCTCGATTGATTTGTCAATCACCACGACCTTCCTGCATTACCGTACACCAGACTTCCAAACATGGCAGATTCACGACGGAGGTCAATGATGCCACCACCATCTGACACATATGGAGCTGGACGCTCAGGCATTCCGCAACCCGTCCCATCCACGATCAAGAAACCGGTGGCGAACATGCGCATGTCTCTTGCAGGTCCCGCTCTACGAGCCCATTATCAGACTCCTGGCCCCTCACATCAACCAAGGCATTCCATGATGCGATCTCAGAATGCCAATCCACTCTTGCAAAGCACGTCAAAGCCAAACTACGGAAGGACTCCACTAAACAGGTAAGTCTCGTTCCGGACCTGAACCCAATGTTTCTCTTTCTTTTATGCATCTGAATACGTATTTTAGCAGCACACGACATGGATCTATGTGGGCTGCTGGAGGCAATGTCGCCCCTTCCGGCAGCCAAACGCTCAAGGATACTCGGCCACTGCGAGATCGGCATTATCAGACGAAGATGCGACAAGATATCTTAGGTTATCTGCAAAGCGCAGGTTTTGAGATTTCGATGGCCAGTCTCGCTAATATCACAGGAAAAGACTTCAGGGCAATTTTTGACTTCCTAGTCCTTACCCTAGACCCTTCACATCCGCTTGGTCAGAGCCCTCGATTTGAGGACGAGTTTGTCCCTGCGTTGAAAGCGTTACGCTATCCGTTTGCCCATCAAATTGACAACAAATGGCTTGCAGCTCCGGCAAGCATGCATTCGTGGCCGTCTCTTCTTGGTGTCTTGCACTGGCTAGTTGAGATGTGTAAAGTGTGTCGAGATTGACTTCAGACCTCTAAGCAAACCTAATCATCACTAGCCGCGGGACATCTATCTTAATAGTGGCCATCCAACCCTGCAAAATCCTGCGGATATCCCTGAAGAGTTCAATGACCCGTTCGATCACCAGGCATTGGCTTTTGATTATTTCGATCAGGCCTATACTGTTTGGCTGGACCTTATAGATGACTTCGTAGAACCAAATCAATACCTCGAGGACAGATACAGTATGTGCATATCCTCAGGGACCCCTTCGTTCGTTTTCACCATGATCCTGTAGGCCGAAAAAATGAGAGTGTTCAAACAGATTTGGAGGAATTGACCAAGAAGCTGGATCAAGCTGAGGCCGAGCTGCACAAGCTCCAATCTTCTACAGTAAGATTCTGGTCATGCTATCCCAATTTATGCTGATTCCCTTGACAGGCTCCCGTATCCAAGTTGGAAAATGAGAATGGTTTATTGACGGCCGATAGCGAGAAATTCCAGAAAATCCTCCAACAATACGAAGGAAGAAAGAAGAAGTTGATCGATACGATTGCCTACGAAAAAGCAGAGTTGGGTACTGGTGGTGAGTTTTTTGATGTAGCGTCGATATTTTGGGAAGTCCTCACAGTACGGGTAAGCCGCTCACCTGGAACAGCTGACACAAGAGCACGCCAAGCTATCAGAAGTTGTAAAAGAACAAAATCTGACCCCTGAGGAAGTCATTCGCATGAACACTGACCATGAAACGTTCTCAAGAAACCTGGAAGATCTCAAACAAAAAATTGCTGAGGCACACAAGGTTGTAATGTCGCTTGAGGTCACTGTTACTAACCGTGCAGAAGCAGCAGAGGAAGCTCTTGATGCTTACACCAACCTTCTCTCCTCACTCGAGCTGTTTCCGCCCCTTCCTCCTCCATTCCAGGACGTCGATCTCACACTGGAGTTGAATACTGCGGCTTCCAATCCTCAACTTCTTTTATCGGGAGCCGATGTCAGAAAAGTCATCAAGCCAACTCTCAGTGGCGTAGCCGAGTCGAAACGCGCAGAACGAGCTATATTGGAGAGCGAACGCATTAGAGTTGACAATGAACTCGATCAGCTTACCTTAGAATGCGAAAATATGGAAGAAGAGATAGGAGAATTGGAGAGGAAAGTGATTGCGTTGGGGGAACAAGCGGAGGATCTACGAGACGTGAGTGACATGTTTGCTCCGGTAGAAGCAATGTTTATGTTATCAACTGGACAGGCTGCTCAACGAGAAGCAAATGTCGCGAACGCGGAAGCAGCTCGATTAGAGCGCGAATTAGCCCATGCCAGGACAGCGGCGTTGGCCAATGGAATGGGAGTCAAGTCTCGATTGCAAGCCCTTCAATTCGAGTTGAGTTACTTCTTGCTTCGTTGTCCCCTGTTGACTGACGTGTGCGCACCGTAGTTATAATGAAAAGATGGAAAAGATTTCTCGGCTGAAGGAAGAAACTGTACGAGCTATCATCAAGAATAGTCATGACATCGCTATGTTCAAAGAGGAGGTATCTCGCCATCTCCGAGAGCTGCGAGAATTCGCCGAAGGAGCTTAACTGTCCAGTCTCGACATGGTGTATTTTTGTTATTTACATGAAAGATTTGTCCCTATTTCAAGGTGTCGATCCGGTATAGGTCATCTCACTTGGGAGGTTAAAAGATATAGCTTCAACAAATCTGGCTAATGTGACAGCTCCCTTTGACTATCCCATTCGGAGGTGGGTATTTCTACGTAGTCATTGCCTGAGCCAGGTAGACACATTGAAAGAACAAAGGCGCGATGTCCTATTTGACGATAATGTGGTGGCACGAGGCTTGAACCCGATGCTGGCAGGACTCCAACACGGTTCTTTGAGGACAAATATGGAAGTATTAATGGGATAGAGCGGCGCTACGGCACTTATGCATTAATGAAAGACATAAGTAGTATCTATCTCTATCATCATCATCATCATCATCATCATCAATCATCAATCATCAATCATCAATCATCAATCATCAATCATCATCATCATCATCATCATCTTCATCAATCATCATCATCATCATCATCATCATCATCATCAATAGGAGAATGGGACGACGCGCGTGAGAATTGATGGCCAATGAAATAATGGGGCGACCAAAAGTTAGCTACACCATTTCTGACTAAGCTGACTCAGCCATGACTAAGCTGAGTCAGCGATGA
>QGOB01000655.1:0-11364 GCA_003313055.1 Termitomyces sp. MG145 | reverse complement strand
AGCTGCCTGCACAATTATACAAATTGAGGGCTTTACTCACCGCCATCTAAAAAGTCCTCTCTACCCCATAAAATCTCTGGAAAATCAGTTTTTCCGACACCTGCTGCGAAAGAATGGAGCTCTTTTCGATTGTCATTAAGGTAATTTTTCCACTCGACTGCTATGTTTGAATTTCGCGGGGTGTTTTGAATCCAATCCTTGGCAAACTTAAGACATCCTAACAAAAACAGGAGCTGCCTGTCCATGAGAGCCTGTTTCGAGGAGTCACGAACCAAGAATTGGTCGAGAACAGAAAGCCCATTATGAAGAAGATCTGTTCTGGGATACCCTGCATACGACGGCATCAGAGTAAGATCAGCCAAATGTAGATACTCTCCCTCACCTGTTACATCGAGTGGATCACGAAGAACAATAGGTATCGTGAACACATATCCAGCAAGCTCGTCAACCAAACGAGACTTTCCAGTCCCTGACCCTTGGATGATTGGAAGAAAGTTTCCGTACTCCTTCAGAAAGTTTCCTCCTTTACGGGTGACGTTGATAGCATCTAGGAGCAATGATGGGGCGTCTCCAACATAGGATGTTTTCCATGCCTTCTCAGTAGCTCGTCGAACTGAGTTACTTTCAATGAATATTCTCAACTACGAACCAGAATGATACGCACTAGTTTTCTGATCCTCGGGATTTGGTGGTCTGCACTGATTTTGCTGATCCTGTGTTCTGACTGATTAAACAACTTCGATTCAAAAAGAGCTTCTGCATTATAGTATATGAAGGACCTACTATAGTCGATCAACACCTGTATCGCTTCATTGTCTGCTTCACACAATAGAAGCCGAGAAAGCCAGTCTGCGATTGGTGGAAATGCCACGCCGGTGTGTCCGAGTACAAGTGCGCACAATTGTTGAAAAAACCCTTCGATCGCTTCTTGAAACTTCTGAGGACTTTCCGATGGCTTGTAAATAACTGCCATTCGTCTCAGACGTTGGAAACCGGCTTTGTGTTCACGACGCAGGCGATCGACTTCTTCCGAGATTTCTTCAACTTGCTTAATCCGTTTTTCGGGTGGATCGCCATCTGAGCCTTCAGTCGGAAGTGGATGTTTACTCCTGCGGTATTCTTGACTGTTCGACATGAAAGGAGCTCGTGTTGAACAAAGGCTCTGACATAAGCCGCGGCTCACGCTTTTGTTGTGTGGTCACATGATTTGTCTGAGCAAATGCTACAGATAAACCGCTGTCGAATACTTCGTCCAGAAACGTCCCTCAATTGACCCTGTTACTATGTTACTATGTGTGATATCTACCTACACTACACGATGGCAGCTATGGCAATATTAGCTATAATACGCCACGGTAGACCTAATGGAAGACTAATAAATAATAATCAACGTAATAGTTGTGAGTAACGTAATGATTATAAGGACGATAATCCTTAGCGTGTCGGATCGGGCGAATGTGGACATGAGATCTTGTTCTGCATTAGGTAACGGAACTTTCCGGTTGACATCGGCTGATGGCGGCACAATGTCGGTACTCACTTAAATTCAAAGTCCGACTCAAATACGACGAGTCTTAATAAATCCAGTAATATCAGACAAACATTTCAAATAATTTACAGTATTTAGCAGAATACATCATTTCTTGTGACTTTTGAGATAGATATGAATGGTTTCCAGCTATTATCTGACATGATATATGTAAATGATTCACAATAATTAGTAAAATACATCATTTTCCTGAATTCTTGTTGAAGATGTAGACTCCTGAGGACCAGGCAAGGATATATTTGTGAGTTTAGGATGTGTGGGCTGCCTTTCCAGATATTGAGGTCAATGAGGGGAGTCACCATGAACTTGGGGAAGATTTTGTGAACGACACATATCAGGTGCATTTGCTCTGAATTCCAACAAGTCCATTAGGTATCCCAAGCCTTGTCTTCTCCTCATGAGTGATGCAGATCTTGTTGGAAAAACTCTCAACCTCAGCAGGAGCATAAGCTGATTTCCAAGATAGGTGTTTTTCTTGAAGATGACATTGATTATATTACTGCTGCGGTAATCTTGAGTATTCGACATGAGAGAGCTTGTGTTGAACAAAGGCTCTGACATAAGCCGCGGCTCACGCTTTTGTTGTGTGGTCACATGATTTGTCTGAGCAAATGCTACAGATAAACTGCTGTCGAATACTTCGTCCAGAAACATCCCTCAATTGACCCTGTTACTATGTTACTATGTGTGATATCTACCTACACTACACAATGGCAGCTATGGCAATATTAGCTATAATACGCCACGGTAGACCTAATGGAAGACTAATAAACCATAATAGTTGTGAGTAACGTAATCTATAAAGAATGGGGCGACTGTTTTGTGGGAAATTGATCGCCAATAGAATAATGGGGTGACCAAAAGTTAACTACCACATTTCTGACTAAGATTATGTAAAATTGGTCAGGTTTTCAAAAATACCTGCAAATAGCCATAGAGTCCTGGAATAACTGCTGCATGTGATGTTCAGATCAGGAGAGGCTGCAAGCTGTAGCAATTTTAGAAGAGCAACAAAGACTAAGACATAATGGACATCATCAGGGAGAAAGAGGGGAGATCAGGCCTGAGGTCAGTCAAAACTAACTGTAAAGAGTTCCTACTGGAACTAAGAAAGTTTAACAGCCAGTAGATCTCAATCCAGATCATATTCCTTTGAATCATACTAGAGCAGCTAGAATTTTACAAGGCTGGAGGGAGGAACATGATGCTGATCTGGAAGAGGACTTTAATGGTCTAAACAGGATCAGCTCTCAGACACCTCTTTTGCACAATCCTACTCCACTGTGCTCCTACCACTCCTGAGGCTTTATGGAATGAATTTTAGGGTTTGTGATGATCTCCAACACAGATTGCAGCAGATACACCAGTATAGGAACAGGATCTTTGCTGATGAAGACATTCATGATTATGGCCTTTATCTTATCAATGACAACTTGAGGAATTCTGGCAAAACTCTGAAAGACTTTCCTAACATGCCAGAGCCCCAGCAAGCCTGGAATTTTGTTCCAGGTATTTTGTCTTTATAGAGAACAATGACTTCGAAACTAATCAAATCATTTATAGGTAATAGACTTTTACAAGAAGAAACAGATTATGATATTGAGGAGTTGAAGAGGAGAGTGGAAGAAAACAAGACCAAGTTCAATGCTGAACAGTTGGAGACCTTCAATGCTGTTATAAACTCTGTGGACAATGATTTGGGCAGAATGATATTCATTCACAGTGCTGGAAGATGTGGCAAGATCTTTGTCCGCAATACTCTGGCTTCTGCTGTCTGTTCAAATGATGCAGTAGCATTATGTAGCATCATCTGGGATTGCTGCCTTATTGCTGGAGGGAGGTAGAACTGCTCATTCAAGGTTCAAAATTCCCATTCCTGCTCTGGATACATCCATTGCCAATATTAGGAGAGGAACACATCTCTCTGATCTGTTACTAGGCACCAAGGTGGTTATCTGGGATGAAGTTCCAATGCAGCACAAGAATGCTATTGACTTGGTAGATTGTGGCTTCAGAGATATCTTGGAAAAGGATATTCCATTTGGTGGAGTTACTATGGTTTTTGAAGGGGATTTCAGACAAACTCTGCTAGTTGTTCCCCAAGGACTCAGACAGCAGATGATTGCTGCTTCATTGAAAAGAGGGAGACTTGGGAACCACATTCAAGTCCACTACTTGGTGCAAAATATGTGGTCAGAACAGACTCCTGGTAATGTTGCTCATGCAGCTTGGTTACTGGATATTGGTGCTGGAAAAAACCTTGAGCATGGGCAGACAGTACAACTTCCTGGAACCATGATTTGTGATGACAACTCTATCACTGGATTGATTAACTCCACTTATCCTGATATCAATCATTATCAACAGAATCAGTATTTTCTGGACTGGACCATTCTTTCAAGCAAGAACTCTGATGTAGAGGAGATCAATTTAGAGATTCTGCAAAGGTTTTCAGAACAAGAAAAAATCTTGCAGAGTGCTGATTCTATCAAGTCTGATGATGGAAATGTTGATGGCCTATATCCCATGGAATATCTCAACTCTTTGAGGGCCAGTAGTTTACCTTTGGCTAGACTGGCTCTTAAAGTTGGTGTTCCTGTCATGCTCCTCAGAAATTTGGATACAACTCAAGGACTTTGCAATGGGACAAGAATGATTGTTACTCATATCAACACCAGGGTCCTCACATGCCATATCATCAGTGGAGATGCCAAGTTTGGAGAAACAGTGGTTATGATTCTAAGAATCAACATTGATGCCTCTGAAGAAGATTTGCCTATTCTATTGCACAGACAACAATTCCCAGTTTAATTAGCCTTTGCTATGACTATCAACAAATTCCAAGGTCAATCAGTCAAACAAGTTGGATTGGATCTTTGATCACCTGTGTTTACACATGGACAACTTTATGTGGCACTGTCTAGGTGTACATCTGGAAATTGTATCAAGGTGATTTTGCCACCAGAAAATACAACAAGGACAACAGCAAATATAGTCTATCAAGAAATCCTAAATGGTTTGCAAATGTAAGTCTCACTTTAAATGAACTTAGTTTTGATTATTGACCTTTATAAATTCTAGTATCTGATGATGAACAAATGGACAAATGTAATGATTGACAAATGGATAGATGTAAGTATATATCTTGGAATAACTTCTTATTACTAACTTCTTCTAATGTATCTAGCTAGGCTTTGTATTTTTAAATTAGGACATTGTAGTATTGGCTTATATAGTTTCTGTCTGATATCCTCCTTATATAATAAAAGAACATTAAGCATTGAGTTTTGAACACAAGGCCCTAACTGAGCTTGCAAAGTTGGGGCTAGGATGCAGTTGGGGTTTGGGGTGAGCCCCCAATGAGCTATGTACCTGTGCTGAAGGCATAGGACATAGCTCATAATTATAGGATCAGGCAAATGTGGACATGGGATCTTGTTCTGCATTAGGTAATGGAACTTTCTGGTTGACATTGGCTGATGGCAGCACAATGTCAGTACTCACTTAAATTCAAAGTCTGACTCAAATATGATAAGTCTTAATAAATACAGTAGTATCAGACAAACATTTCAAATAATTTACAGTATTTAGCAGAATACATCATTTCTTCTGACTTTTGAGATAGTTCTGAATAGTTTCCAGCTGTTATCTGACATGATATATGTAAATGATTCACAATAATTAGTAAAATACATTATTTTTCTAAATTCTTGTTGAAGATGTAGACTCCTGAGGACCAGGCAAGGATATATTTGTGAGTTTAGGATGTGTGGGCTGCCTTTCCAGATATTGAGGTCAATGAGGGGAGTCACCATGAGAATCATGAACTGGGGGAAGATTTTGTGAACGACACATATCAGGTGCATTTGCTCTGAATTCCAACAAGTCCATCAGGTATCCCAAGCCTTGTCTTCTCCTCATGGGTGATGCAGATCTTGTTGGAAAAACTCTCAACCTCAGCAGAAGCATAAGCTGATTTCCAAAACAGGTGTTTCTCTTGAAGATGACATTGTATATTATATTTCCAGTGCACTGCTAAGCAGAATTTGCATTTAATAGGAATATTTGTACAGGGCTTCTGTTTTGATATCTTTGATGCTGAATTGATCCTGAATTCATAAGCATAAGTGCAACTTGACACTGCCTTTCCACTATGAATATGTAAGTGACAAGCACCATTGATGCTGGATTGGCCACAGAATCCACAAGGATACTCAGTAGAGACATTATTCATCAGGTTTACATCATCTAATGTTATAAATACACACCATTTCTTCTCCAAAATCCTGAACGTTTCTTAATCTTCAAAGGATATGACTACCCATGTGATTCTGATGATCAGCTCCAGAAACCTGATGATGACATATATTACAAGGCTTTGAAGCATTTGCAAATGAAGGTGCTATAATAGCATTGGTTGAGTCATCTATTATTGCATTATCTAAAGTTATAGTTACTAAGATGTGTGATATCTATGAGATATACAATGAGAAATACTTACTGATCATTGCTCTATAGAGAAATTCACCATCACAAACTGACCCAAAAAGTGGTATCTTTGATGATATATCTTCATTATTTTGTACAAGTTGATGAAGATGAGATTCAATATAGAGGAAGTCCATCTTTGTAATGACCCATGTCTTTTCCATTGTGTTTGGCACTACATTAGATGGTAGACTGAGTGTATTTGTTAGAATTGATGCATATTTTGTGTGAGGCAAGGGATAAGCAAGACATCTATTAACAGATATACTAAGATGATGGAGATAAGTGACATCTTAGTTGAGAAGTGTGTGACTTAGGAGTGTCAAAAGAGACAAATCTTGAGTTCCAAACCCAAGAAGGAGTCAAAATGCTTAGTGAAAAATAATCATTAACATGAACAAAGGAAAGAATCTGCTCAGTAACATCATACTTTGAGTTTAAAAGAGAGATCTCATCAATAGGTGCATGATTAAGATATTGTGATGGATGATTTTGATAGGGTACACTGTAGTATTGCCACACAAATTAATGTGGTCCCAGACTAAAAATACTCTTGCTTGAATGTGAATGATAGGCCAAGGAAGAAATTTACTCCAATGATGACCACCAATGGAAAAGTGATGAACTCAAAGAAAATGATCATGACTCTTGTTATAGTCAATGTCTACAGAGTTATCCATTAAAAAATATAAAATTGTCTTTTTATGACCTTGTTTACCCCCATCTAATTCCATCCAAATAGAGTGTGGCTGATTTGTTTTTTGTAAAGAAACCTCAGCCTCAAGTGCAACTTCTTCATTGTAAGACTGAAAAGTGTAATCAGTACTCATTTAAAAATCACTGTGACTCTTGTCTAAGTCTCCAAGTAATTGATCAACTTCTGCTGAAATACCAGGATACTTTTCACCCTTTGGTCTCAATAAATCAACTCCATGTATTTTCCAGTTATTAAAGTGTTCTGAGAAGTCTATATTATAGCCATGCTTCATAAGCAAAGTCTCAGCTGGTTGAATACCATTAATCCAGCAAGTATGAACATTACAAATATTTGCTTGTAATTCACCCTTCCATTGTGAAGAAGAGAGATGATCCTTGTTATGGCTACATTTTAGTGTTAAACAGCATTTTCTATTATGGAAAGTGTTCAAAGATGAAATCCAGACATATAGCAGATGCAACATAGTTGCAGAGCTCACCAGCATCTACATTTGGAGAGTGTCCACCTATCATTTGAATGTGACCAAATAAAACTTCAAGAACATCATCACCAAGTAGACATAAAAAAACCTTGCAGTTAGGATCTCTATATATAATGGGGTGACATGCATGAGAATTTGATTGCCAATAGAATAATGGGGCAACCAAAAGTTAGCTACACTATTTCTGACTAAGCTGACTCAGTGATGACAAATGAATTTCCTTTTAGAGTAATGCAAACTCTTTATTGCTTGTTTCATGCCATATATTATGCAAATAAAATAAGAAAAAAAATTGGAAACACTTATATAATGCTTATCCTACCATTTTGCACCATTTCCAGGGTGTCACATAGTCTGTGTGTTTAGAAATGGCCAAATGTGATTTAGTGGACACTATTTTTCATGCCTCATATGTTTTTTGATACAACATGACTAAATTTCCCATGGTCCCAAAGTTGTGGAAGGAAGGCCACACAACAAATGTGTGTTGGCTTATACATTCATTGACATACATTGATGGCAATTCATTAGTGATCCTTAGATATATATCATGTAAATGATTTATATTGATTTTGGGCTATATAAAATGCTGAAACATTGATCTTTCAGGCAACCTTCCAATGGAAATCAACTACCTACTACTTCTGACAGCCAAAAGAGACAAACTAGAAGTCATAGGAGACTTCAACAATTACAAATGACTGATCCTGATGATTGTCATGTAAATAGAAGATCTGGAGAACAGATTAATACTGTGGTTATACCACTACTTTACTTTGGACCTGGAGAAAACATGGGAACTGAGGGGATGAGACCTAGGGGTAATAACCAAGCTATAGCCAGTGCTTCTAGCTCTACAGAAAGGGCTAGACAGCCTCTTGCTGTTGATGTTCCATTTTCTATAGTCATTCCTGAAATCTATCTGTCTGATGGATGGAAAGCTCCATTACAAAATTCTGTGCCTAGATTGGTGTCACCACTACTTCTTTCTGCACAGAAAACTAGAAGAGTGACACCTCTACCTGCTCCTGCTCTGCCAGCTATAGCTATTTCTGAAACTGTTTTGCCTGAAGGATGGAATACTCCTTTACAAAATCCTGTGCCTAGAACAGTGCCACCACTACTTCTTCCTGGACAGAGACCTAGAATAGTGACACCTCTACCTGCTCCTGCACAGAAGGCTAGAATAATGCCACCTTTGCCTGCTCAACTAGCTATAGCCATTCCTGAAACCCATCTGCCTGAAGGATGGAATGCTCCATTACAAAATCCTGTGCCTAGAATGGTGCTACCTCTCCCTGCTTTTGCACTTAGAAATGGTCCTTTACAAAATCCAACAATGCAGCCACTTTTACCTGTTCTTAATGTTGGAAATCTTCTAGCAGTGTTAGAAGAGCAACAGAGACTTAGACATATAGCTATGGCTGAGAAGCAGGAAAGACAACATGCTCAAAGAGAATTAGAGGAGCAACAGAGGCTTAGAGATCTTGCTCTGGCTGAAGAGCAGCAAAGACAAGAGGATTGGAGACTATTACAGGAGCAGCAAAGGCTTAGGCATCTTGCTATGGCTGAAGAGCAGGAAGAACTACCACAGGCATTGGCTACTCTCTATATAGAAAGGCAGGAGAGAGTTGGACTGGAACAAGAGGTGAATCATGTTCAACTTTGAGGTTGGTCAACCAATTGGAACTAATATATAAGCTTTAATAGCATATAAATCTCAATCCAGAACATATCCCTTTGAATCAAGCTAGAGCAGTGAAAATTTTACAAGGCTGGAGAGAGGAACAAGCAGCTGATCTGGAGGAAGACTTTAATGATCTAGATTCTCACAATGACATACCTCCTGAGGATGACTTAGAATATGTTCATGCAGCCTTTGACCAATTGATGCAAAATCATTTATTATATAGATAATCCTATAGTCAATGAGGATCATTCTGGGCAGCAGAATGTGCCTGCAGAGCTACTTCCTAGGTATCATCCTGCTGCTCATATAATACCTGCAGAACAACTGGATCCTCTATTAGCAGACATTGTTCAACAACCTAATGTAGCAGAGCAACATGATCCTGCTTTCATTCCTTCCATTCCAGAAATTGTTCAGCCACCTATTACATCAGAAGAACAGCCGTATCCTCCTCTCCTTAGTCTGCCTATCTGAGAAGCAGTTATTGCATCTATAGGCCAGATGCAGCCTTATCCTCCTTCTCTTAGTCTACCTATCCTAGAAGCATTTATTGCACCTATAGGCCAGATGCAGCCCAGGAATGCTAGGCCCAGAACATTACAACCTTATTTGAATGAACCTGCACAACATAATTTAGGTCTGAAGAGCCAATTGCTCATTGTGATCATAGAAATAGAGTTGTGCATGTGATGGTGGATTGCCTTCAGTTGGAAGTAAGGCACCTGACAGATGATGTAGTTCTCCATTGATCCTAAAGCTGTATGGTCCAGGAGCATTGGTGATAGCATGATCAATTTTAACTCTCAAAGATGTGAATGCAAAGGCTGCATTGTATTGCTGAATAGATGCCTTGAAAGCCTTGGCAAGAGGATGATGACCATGAAGTAGAGCCAATAGTTCTGGTGGAGCATCTGCCAATCTAGGCAAAATAACCTAGCCTTGTAAACAGCACATGCCAAACTTTGAAACATGTCTAGTAGATCTGGTGAGCTTTTCAGCATCAAAATGCAAAGCTTGACAATGTGAACAAATAACACCCATTGAACCTAGATTTATGTAGTGCAGATTCATTAAAATAAGGCTGTAATGCTCTTGGCAGAGCATTTCTAGGCTGTATCTGGCCTATAGGTACAATAGGTGCTTCTGGGATAGGAGGACCCAAGAGAGGAGATCCAGCTGCTCTCTTGGCACAATAGGTGGCTGAACTATTTCTTGGATGGGAGGAATAAGAGCAGGGTTATGTTGCTCTGTCATAATAGGTTGTTGGACAATGTCTGCCAATAGAGGATCCAGCTGTTCTGCAGGTATATGTGCAGCAGGATTATATTCAGAAAGTAGCTCTGCAGGTATATTCTGCTGCCTAGGATCATCCTCAATATCTATAAGGGTCATCCATATACTCCAAATGATTTTGCATCAATTGGTCAAAGGCAGCATGAACATATTCCAAGTCATCCTCAGGAGGAGTGTCATTCTGAGGCTCTAGACCATTAAAGTCCTCTTCCAAATCAGCATCATGTTCCTCCCTCCAGCCTTGTAAAATTCTAGCTGCTCTAGTATGATTCAAAGGAATATTGTTCTGGATTGAGATCTACATGCTATCAAACTTTATTATTAGTCCAAGTAAATAGACCTCAAAGTTGAAGATGAGTTGAAGATGACTGACTCTTTCTTGCCACCTTTGTTGCTCTTCTAATGCTCTTTGAACCTGTTGCCTTTCTTGCTCTTCAGCTATAGCAATATATCTAAGCCTCTGTTGTTCCTCTAATAGTCTTAGAGCCTGTTGCCTTTCCTGCTCATTAGCTATAGCCATATGTCTAAGTCTTTGTTGCTCTTGTAACACTGCTATTAAGAATAGATAAACATAGTCGCATGACATTTTGCAAAGGAGCATTTCTAAATGCAGGAGCAGGAAGAGATGGCATTATTTGAGGCAAAGAGTTCTGTAGTAGAGCATTCCATCCTTCAGGCAAATAGGTTTCTGGAATGGCCATAGCTGGCTGAGGAGGCAAAGCTAGCATTATTCTAGCTTCCTGTGCAGAAGCTGGTAGAGGTGTAACTATTCTAGCTCTCTGTCTGAGAAGAGGTGGTGGTGGCACCAATCTAGGCACAGAATTTTGTAATGGAGCATTCTATCCTTTAGGCAAATGAGTTTCAGGAATGACTACAGAAAAGGAATCATCAACAGCAAGAGGCTGTCTAATAGGCCTTTCTGTAGAGCTAGAAGCACTGGCCATAGCTTGCTTATTACTTCCAGGTCTCATTTTCCCAGTTCTCATATTTTCTCCAGGTCCAAAGTAAAGTGGTGGTATAACAACAGTATTGATCTGTTCTCCAGATCTTCTATTTGCATGTCAATCACCAGGATTATTCATATGTAATTGTTGAAGTCTCATATGACTTCTAGTCTGTCTCCTTTGGCTGTCAGGAGTAGTATG
>QGOB01004402.1:0-11994 GCA_003313055.1 Termitomyces sp. MG145 | reverse complement strand
GTGCTTGCCCGTAGGGAATCAAGGACGCCTTACGATATTGAAGAAGGAGACGCATTTGTGATATACTCTCGAACATAGAAATCTGCGACGAGAACAATTACTCAATATTTTTTACCTTCAAGGGCCTGCGACGGACAGACCTTGGTATACTCCAAAAGACGAGGTGTATCCGAAATTACAGACCTGAATGAGAAATGCACCCAAAACTGGCAAGATTTACAGTTGCAAGTACTGTGACTACAAACAATTTTTGCCACGTACCTGTGCACCAAGCCTGAAGACCACCATCAGGCGGTTGGTTCGGAGTCGATACGTGCACAGGTCCTGTGACCTGCTCGGCTTTTGGGGATGGTCCCAGACTTGTGGTCATTGTTCAAGAGGGGGGCTAAGGTATAGGCAGTAATTTGTGGAGCAAAGATAGAATATCAAAGGAGACCTATCATCACATTTGCCTTATGGAGATCCGAATCTGTCAAAACTAGTAACTTGAAACAAGCGATAAAATCGGCGATTAGTGGCAGCTCCTCGCGTCCATTTCGGCGGAGCACTTCGTTACTTCCTTCAACAGGCTTGAAGGATTGAAAACACATGTACCAGTCATCAGTTGCTGTCAGTGTCCATCTATCGACAAATCTTTTATAGTTCGATAATCTTTGGTACAGACTTGAGGATATGGGGTACCTACGCTAGTTGTCGCAGTACCTACGCCATAGTAAATTTGCAGTGTTCTAATCCACCCGTCCTTACATGGGCACCCAAAGAGTCCCTCTGCCTCGCTGAATATGTGTGTAGAAAATATATCTTCGAAAGCAGCGGCTTCCGGTGCTGCTGTTTTATGCAGACGTTAATTCCCAAGGGCCCCACTGTGCCATGCCACTTTCAACGCGATGAAGTATCGGAGGATAACCATGGTCAGATCTGCCATGTGCGCAGAAGATTTGTGCCGTCTCGATATTTCATATTCAATCAAAGGAGGTTCACCCGTATGGGTTTCTGCGTGGTAGATCCAACGAAGTAACGAACCATCACCCCTTAGCCATCAAAAGCCATGACGATCAAATCTACCTCGATTCAGCTTGACTACTTAAGTCAGCGTAAGCATGAAATAGATCATTCCACGCATACAACTTGAAGTCTGATATTCTAGTATCGCTGTTTACGTAGTTCACTCAAGATGCAGACTGACGTCGCTGAACTTGCCGGCTTGGTTCTCGAAGCGGTGCTCTACGGTATATGCTCTCAGCTCCGTCGTCTTCACTGAATTTAAAGGTCTTTGCAGGCATGCTTTGTATGCTCACAACTGGCACGCTCTATGTCCTCGTCTACAGAAGACGAGGCACTCCCATGAACTGTCCTTTGATTTTGACATCACTGTGAGTATAGTGGATGGTATTACCCAATTATTGGATTTACATAATTAGTTTAATGTTTGCCTTGGCAACTACCCAAATCATTATTGATACCTCAACCATCTTCGATGCTTTCATACCCTTAGACCGTCCGGCTCGGAAAGCTCAACTCGCAAATATTTCAATCCCTATAAATGCTGCCAAGCGTGCAATATTCTTTTCCATGATGATACTTGGAGATATCATTGCAGTGAGTGTAAACTTCATGTGATGAGCCCAAGAAACAAGTAATGAAAGCTTTTCCAGATCTATCGCTGTTTCATAATTTGGTCCAAGAATTGGTGGTTGATCATCATACCCTCAATTGCTTCAGTCATCAGTGCTGGTAGGTTCATATGATTGCTATAATCACCCGATGATAAATCCTAACATAGTTCTGGCTTACATGACAATCTGGGCAACACAACATAGAGCAGCTGGAACATTTATTCTGAAAATCCCTTGGACATATGGAACCATAATCTTTACACTTTCTCTAGCAGCCAATGCCATTGCCACCTGTGTGTCCTCTTGAGATATTCCATGACAATTTTACTCAACGGCAGTTATCATTGCAGCACTTGTTGCTTATCGCATTTGGATGAATGAGAGGCAATGGTTTGGAGCATCTAGCTCAAATGGCTTGCAAAAAGCCTCTTTCACTCGTTCCGAACAACTTTTACCAATTGCTCGCATTGTTGTTGAGAGTGGCCTGCTCAATACTGCTTATCTGATTGTTTACATTACTGTCCTGCAAGTTGAAAAAGGACAGGGAAGTCTTCCTATTGTTGCTGATATGGTGAGAAGCTGTCAATTTTATTGTCAGTCTCCTAGGCTTATTCTCTAAATTAGTCCTCTCCACTGGTGGGAATCATCTTCTCACTAGTGATTGTAAGGGTTGGCATAAATAGTGCAATTGAAACTCAGCGTGTTAATCAGTTGTCTTCCATTCATATCAAGAAGAAAAGGGGAAATGCTGAGTTGGACTCGGACACTGCAATAGGCCACCATGATCATGCATTGTCCTTACCTATCTCTTCTAACCACCACCACAGCAGTAATGTCATAGAACTAGAAGTTTAGCATATGGAAGATTTTTGAGGAGATCAGAATATATTTCTATTATTAGTTTCCTCCCCCTTCAGTCTGGAAATAGCTAGACTTCAGAAACTTGTGAGATACTAGGGTAGGCAATGTAGCAAGTGCCACTGGTAGTGCTGGTTGTTGTCCAGGTGTCCTTATACAAAGGTGCTTGTAGTTAGGCTTTTGTCCAATTCAAAAGTAAAGACCCTTCCATTGCACATCAAGGTTCTTGCCATATGATTCTTAGGATGTACAATAGATCAGAAAATGTTGAGGTGAGTAACAGTGATTCTCAGTGACAAGCCAAGTCTGAATTCCAATATACCCTTTTTTGTTGTATGTTTTCCTTTTTTGTACCTACTGATCTTCTTACATTGACCAATCTTTTTTCATACACAATACTAGAGCATCACTCTATATGATTATGAGGTTCTTGGGCCCTCTTTCTACTTTTTCTATAGAGCTGCTGAAATACTACTATGATGGTCACTGCTGTCACCACTGATTCTCTCCCATCTGGTGTCCTAAAGCTGTTGTCTAATGGTGTCGGCTGCTTCAAGATATCCTTCTCTGCAGCTGTGAAGTCAAAAAGAAAATGCTCCCATTTTAACAGCTTAGAGCCTTGCTCATCTCTTTAAGTCATCATTATCCCTGCAACTGCTATTGAGGCTCTGTCCAGTGATGACAAGTTTGTGTTTGCTGCTGAGAAGGAATCTAACATTGACTCCCTGGCTGATCAACAGAGTGAGTCTGATCCTACCTCTGCAATAGAGGCAAGGAGGGCATTTCCCTGATTATCTACTTCAGGGCCCCAGTAGGAGGGGTATCCTTCATGAGAGTGGTGTTTGGCAAATGCTCTGGTATGTCAGAGATTACCATGTTGCTGACAAGGAGGTGTTTGTTAATTCTATCCAGTGCGACTTATGTTGTGAGCATGGGGCACCCACTCACCAAGGAACTCAGGGCAGTGGCATGCCTGCCAGCTCATGATCCAACTCCATCTATAGTCCTAGCCCCCTATCTGCATCTGTTGATTACAAATGAACACTTTGGAATATGGTTTATCTTTCATGTATTGGCAATCCTCCTCTGTAGTTGGTGCTTGGGATTGGCTCAACACAATTCCTGGGAGCAGGGGCATGTACTTTGGCATGCAGTTGGCCATACCCAACTTCTCATCAATATCACAATAACAGAGCCAGTCCATTACAATCATGTCTAGTCACTGTTCATTACATAACAATAGCACTTATACACAATGAAATGTCTAAGTTTTTCTTGAGGGTTTGAATGCTATATATTATACATGTTCTTTTTTACAAGTGTGTTGCTTTCATTGATTGCTACATGATATAGTCCTTGCCCTTGTATATGTATCATAGGCTTGTTTACAAATGTCCACTTATTTTGTTGTTTTTCTGTGATTTTGTCTCAATAAGGATAATTACATGCAACACTTATTTTGTCTTGCTTAATTGTCTTTCTGTAGTAGTTTCATGTCACTTGTATTAAAGAAATAGTAACTGTACATACTATCACAAAAAAGTACATATATAGCATATGCCTCTTTAGATATTAGAATCAGACATTAATTAATCTATGCTCAAGAATGAATTCTCTTTTCTCATACACTAAAAATGCCTGCATTGAATTTACATGAAGTTTAAATCCAACAAGAACAACTACAGTTCAACAATAACTTCATCCAATATATTTAATTCAGATGGTAGTGATCAGAGACTCAGCTTCCTTCCAATCATCATCACAGCCTCCCTTTCCAAGCCATGCAAAAGCTTTTCCCACTGCTTGACCTATTGGTGCCAAGTTTTCAGTAGTTGGATTAAGCATAACATGAAAATCTGGATGGATAAAATCATATAGAAGTCCTAACAAAAGCATAAAGACAATGTGTAAAAAAAAGACAATAATCCAGTCACCATTGGACCAAGATCGTTCTGCAGCAGCCTTTGCAAGTGGCAGACGGACCTTCTGATACAGCTCAAGGACTTTGAAAAGATTTGTACAATTAGTCTTGCTATGGGCCAGAAGGCGGCCAAGAATATGAGCATCCTAAAAATGAGTATTATCAACATAAAAGTCATTTTCTTGAAGTTTGATCTATACTTCAATAGCCTGTCCACCTCCAACTCCCTGATGAGGTGTCATAGCATGAGCCTACAAACAAAGGACTCAGTTAATAAATAGCTCAATCAATGAGTAAAAACAAACAACTAACTGCATCACCAAGTAAACCAACACAGCCTGAAACTGAAACAGGCAAAGGTTCAACAATGTGAATAGCCCATCGACTTGGTGTTTGAATCATCTGTGGTGTGATTTTATTTGAAATGTCCAGCAAGTGGCAATACACCCAAAGTATACTAACCGATATAACCTCAACCAAGTCAGGTTCCCAATCTAAATAACAATCAAGAACTTCTTGTACTGGAACAGTGGTCACCCATGGATCAGCAAAAGGTTTTCCAGACCCATTCTCCACATTGTAAAAGCAGACGAGATTAATGATGTCACCGAAGGGATGCGTTACAACATGCTGATGGACATGTGAGCTGATTCAGGCTGGCAATTGGGCCGACGTTACATACTCTGGTTCTTCCGCACCACTATGAAGACTAAGTATGATATCACGCAGGGACTCATCAAGCAACTTACTATCCTGGCTTGATCCAGCGCCTGGTTCTCCTGATTCAGCTGACGTAGCTTATTGCGATCTGCTACACCACGGTATGCAAGTGTTCCACTAGCAATTTGTCAGAAATGGAAAACCAAAATAAAGACGAGATGGCTTACCTCCACTTGGGTTCACAGAATTTCTCATAACCCTGAGAGGGGTTCATTTTGGCCAAGTTCTTGAAAAGCGTTGCCCTCGTTGCAGAATGGACACCATCGCAACCAATGAGAATATCGGCTGTTCTAGTAGAGCCATCCTTCATTTTAATCAAGACTCCTTGCGATGTTTCCTCATAACTTATCACATGACTCGACGTGTGAATGGCACATAGACTAGAGAGCCGCGATTTCAGCATGTCCAGAAGTATTGGGCGTGGAATGGTCAAAGGACCATCTGATTCAAGCTATGAATGTAATTCAACTATCGAGAATGATAAATTGGCTCACAAGGCATCATGTGGTTATGGAAATCGATCCCGGTTGTAGGCTGGTCTGCCTTACGGAAAATAGGTCCTATCGCTGTGACGAACATTATTCCTTCAAGGTTGATAAGAAAATATAGCTTGTTTAACGCACCCTCGCCATCCTTAGGTAGAGGAAGGTTTCTTTTCTCCACTTCCTCGTCAAGTCCGATGTCTTGTAAGGTCTGCCA
This sequence comes from Termitomyces sp. MG145, assembly GCA_003313055.1. Taxonomy (NCBI): domain Eukaryota; kingdom Fungi; phylum Basidiomycota; class Agaricomycetes; order Agaricales; family Lyophyllaceae; genus Termitomyces; species Termitomyces sp. MG145. The sequence continues at coordinate 6,180 of QGOB01004402.1, read as the reverse complement.
GGTCCGCTTCCATATAGCGATCCCTGCGCCGATAGAAGATATCTCGTCCTTAGTTTCGTAGATATCTATTGCAATATCACTGGAATGAAAACATATGAATGCAGCAAGTGCGAGGCCACCAATGCCTCCGCCACTGGACCAATTGTTATTCCATGTTGGCGCACGTCATCACGATGAATATGCTCACCTAATGGCCACACGAAAACGAGGAGATGATGGCATGAAGCAAGGTAGCACCTTCGAAGTCGATCGTTGCAAAAGAAAGCGAATGCAACGTGTGATAACCCTGGGAACAGCCGGCTGCGGCTTAGCTTAGCACCGAAGAGTCGGCGCATCAGAAAAGTGAGCCAGATATCTACACCGAGTTGTAGGGCACTTCTTTGTCTAAATATAGCTCAAACGACATATATTCATGATTGGTATGGGCCGTTGCGGGGCGCGGCATGTCCGAGATCTAGGTCTCATAATATAGACAAACCTATTTGTTTGATATCAAGTTATGAGGTCCACAACACTATATTGGATAACTTTTTTTTTGAGTTGTTTCTTGACAGATCTTTGATTCTCAATGACATTTTCCCAGAGTGCAGAGGCCAGCTGGACTATAATTCACTCGAGTTTGACAATCTGTGCAGATGTATTTCCATCTGCATCAATATCTCACCTATTCATATATCAGCAAGTCATACTGGCAGGTAAGATGTGTCTTACTGTATCAGACATTATGTTGTTGATTGATGCAGAGGTGTCAGGTGTCAAATGTCAGGTGTCGGCGGGACTGGGCAAACATTTGGCATCAGGTGCATCGGTGTTGGATGGAAAACATCGAGTTTTCTTATTTTCTTTTTTTCTTTTTTCTTTTTTGTATTCGAGTGGTATTCTAGTAAATGTAAACCACTAGCATAGCAGGACCCAATAGACTGGAATTACTTATGCTGCATGAATGTAAGACACAAGACTGTGACTTATAGGTCACACTCTACATTTAGTTCTATCACAAATTGGTACTCTCAATTTGCATCAACATAGTCTCCACCACACACCTTGTTGGAAAAAAGATTGATGCTGGGTTTTATTTCGTACTAGAGACCCTCACATATGCTCATATCTATCGTTGCGAAATAGAGACATGTGAAGCTACTTATAGGCGAGAATAGTTACGAGAACATCTAATCACTGGTAATGAAATCTATCATTCGGCTTGGCGTGCTGCAAACAAAGCACTTACCTGAGGTGAGATCAATAAGGACATGTATATCTTCGAAATGTAGCATACCTCATTGTTAGCCCAGGAATGTCTTGCAACTACACTACAGTCTGTAGTGAGACATCCTTCATAATTTCAGTTTTGCGGAACACTTGTGTTCTATTTTGCTCTAATTGGTTATCTTGTCGTGGTTCTGTAGTTTGACTCCGCAACAACTCTGATGATGGCTGGCCGAACTGGATCTGGATTTCATTCGAGAGCAATGTACGGTTTTGCAGGAACGTCCCTCTTGATGACATATAAAAGCGATTGTTCAGAACGGCCAGAAGGGTATTCGCATATCTTCCGATATGTCAGATGACTGACTAATGAGCATCGAGGAGTGACATACAACTTTCCAAGAGGGTATGCTCTCCAAGTTGCCAAGAACGATTGAGTCAAGTGAAAACGAACAGAATAGATGACTTACGATACCATGACAATAGTAGGATTATGCTATTCAAGGTTTTGTTTAGGTCAGAAATGGTTGGAAAGGAAACCGCCTACTTGAGCTGCGAAGAGGCACACGACTGAAATGATGGCGACGGATGCTGTATTGAGCAGTAAATAACCGGCCAGGTGTAGTGAAGATGTTACAGTACCAGTCACTGCGTTCGTTTCCACGGTCAGGCGCACAATGCGTGTCACAACATTGTCGGTTTGCTTAATCTCGCCCCTCCTTAGACGTAGAAGCTGTTTGTAAGAGTCGGAAAGCATATTTTGCGAGGCAGGGAGAAAGCCGGTACCAGTACAGTCATGGACACTGCGATTAATGTATCCGTCAAGGCACTCCCAGTGAGCCAGAGCTAGATGATGGTTGTCGACATCGCCTCTACAAATGTCAAAGAGGAGCTCACAGATGCTTCCCATCTGAGAGTTTCAAGAAGATTCAAACTACCACCCTGGAATGCCTACTCGAGTAACGTGGTCTAACTTGATACAAACTGAAAGGAGAGGTAAAATGGCGTACCTTGATACCACTAGCCATAGCTCCCACAAGACTAACGACTGCGACCTGCAGTAGAGCGGAAAGGCAATATCAGGTCACGCTTAAGGTTCTAAACGACTCAGGCGACTTACGAAGAAGACGGATGATGGCAACCACCACGATTTGTGCAAAACCCGTAAGCGCCAGCAGAAGAAGGTCTGCTCAATGAAAGCCATAATCCCGTCCAACATGGGTCCATCAAAAGGAGCGGTAAAAGGGTCAACAAGTACTTCAATATTCCCAAAGCCACGGGCAAACCAATGGAATGCATCTACAGCAACAAGTACTGACTGTATGGTGTCTAGAAAGAATATTCCATAGACTGAAGAATCGAAGGAATTTTAGCAAGTGAAATTGTATGATTGAAAACCTACCCAGTGCTTTGATTTTTAAATTGTCTTTTGGGAACCATTGATAATAACTATCTAAAGATTGGTCAATAATTGATGTGTAATACACTTTGATAACTGACAAACTTGCATCACGGTCATACCGTAAAGAAACCAGACAAGCATGACTGCAATAAGCTGCAGTAAACACGTTGGTCAGTCGATACTAGAGTGTTCAAACTACATAAGAATCATACTGGTGGACCTGCTCTATAAGGTCGATTGGGTGCCTTTGAGCATATTGTTGCAAAACTGTCCTCCACTTACTTGGAAGCAATGTCAGGCGGGATTGGTGGCAGACTCGGAGCCAACTGAGATGTTGAATTCATGAATCAAGTTTCTAGTTTGGGTGGAAAGGGTGGGTGGAGAGGGGAGAGACGCGGGCGTGGATCTCTCGTCCCCTATCCTCGGAGAAGAGTGGTATTATAGGGAAGAGATGCACTGATATTCTCTGAATCATGATGGTAGGACTTTACGTAACGTTTGGAAAATCAGATATTAAACCTACTCACAGAGTAGCCGCTGTGCCGAAATTTAGGTATGGTGATACGCGAAAATGTGGATGTCAACTTGTCCACTGTACATCAACCTGAAACCTCTTCCAGATGGAGATTTGGCTTCAGATTTGTACTAGGACTGATGTGGTCAGGGGTTGTCACACCGTCGCGTACAACAGAGTCCGTTGTGGGGTTGCAATGTCCTGCTGTCCGTTTTCTTTCGCCTTAAATTACTTTTTTTAAAAAGTAATGAGTTGGAATAAGTCGAGCTCATCAGACATCGGCTGAGGTATGTGGGTGTGTTGTACCCATCTAGATGTATGGATTCGACGTTATCGTTGAAAGCGTTATGGAAAGTCACCCTTTGATCGGCTTGTTTCCAATGAAAAGCTTGTCACTATCATGATCCGTAAAGCATTTGAGGCATCCAAAATTGGGTGATTCCTGCCACGGTTCACGGCATCCACGGGTACATACGGGAAGTGTTCATGAGAGAAAACATCCCAAACCAGAAAAAATCGTTTTACCCTGTGCAACGATTCAGTAATCATCTGATGAATTTAATATGCACATAAGGGGTAGCGTTGCTAACCCGAGTTGTTAGGCATTGATGCGTAGAAGCCACTAGGATGTTGTTAGGGTACCTGCAATGCTGTTAACAAAGGAAGAAACATGGAATAAGTGGGAAAGGGAGATAGAAGTTGCTAAGATGCTGCAAGCATTGCTGACAGGTGAAACACTAAGAGGCTAGGTGCTAGTAGCAGGTGCTAGCAGCTGAGATATCTAGGATGTCTATGCATGAAAGAGTTTCTGTAATCATTACTGTCAGAGGTTGCTAAGATGGATAAGATAGCTAGAAAGGCTGGGATACTTAGGTTGCTAAGCTTGGTGGATATCAGCATAGATGCTAAGGGTCTTGATAGTGAAAGAAGAAAGCTTAGCATGCAAGATAGGACTTGTAATCTGAAGTGTGGCAATAAGCAGTGGTTGTTTCCTAGGGGACAAGCCATCATCCCCTTGGGGTTTCTCCTTTGCTACACTAGTCACAAGTTGCTCCAAACAACTATGTGGATCATTGATGGCCATGTGATGATGTGGGCCCACCTCAGCAGCTACTGGCTGGGCTTTGCATGCATTGTATGCTATACCATTGTAGAAGATAACCCATTGGTCATCAATAAGACACCTCCTAAATTGAGTAAGACCTTCTTCTCTTACCTGTTGCAGTACCACCTGGTGAGCTGAAGACATCACTTGCAATATCCATAAGCTCTCTGGTGCCAGGTTGACAACTAACTCTTGAGTTGTTGTCGAGCCTGTCTCTGTAGACTCTGCATCAAGTATCTTGATGTCTCCTGAAGATACTTTGTGCTGACAAGCTGCAGCAGCTTGTTAGGCAGCAAACTCATCAAACCATTGTGGTGTGTTCAATAGTTGAATGGCTTGCACAATTGGTGATAGAGGAGGTAAAACACCTACCCCTTGTGATGGAGGCAGACAAGTAGAGAAGGCCTGGGAGCCTTGCTTCTTCTTTCTTTGGAGATATCCAAATACTTCAAGATGTGAAAAGTCAATATAGAGTACTTCAATATTGTGCAATGTTGGGGCTACCAGACATTGTTGAGTCAACACTTTTAGTACTGATATGGCCTGTGGTCATAATAAGACTCAAAAAACCACAAGAAACACAAGAGAAAGCAGTCATATTGGAGTTAGATAAGATACAAGGAAGAATAATAACTAAAGAACTACAAAGTAAAGGAACAGCAAGTTAAGTTGGTAGTAAAAGGTAGAAGGAAGAGGGCAATGGGCAGGTGACATGGCAATAAAATCAAAGGATTGAAGTTTATGATGTCAACATGAATTAGCAGAGACAAAAAGAAAGAAGCAAATGTAGGAGTCAGTCAGAATAGACAAGAGGAAAGGAAAAGAACACTATGGAAACCAATCCCATCCATTGTCAAAGGCAAACAACAAGGCAATGACATGGCAAATGGTGACATGGCAAATGGCGATGTGGAAAGGGCATGGTATCCAATGATCAAAATAGAAGTCAGGGAACCAAATTGGCATGGAAAAACTACAATGTGTAAGAGTGCTGGCATAAGTTGAGAAGTGATGGAAGAATGAGGAGTTGGAGTCAAGGCAATTTGAAAATGTTGAGCAGGTGTAAAAGGTGGTAATGACTAGAATGGTTTGTGGATGACCTTATAGGTCATAAATGGATGTCTGAGGAAGACCTCAAATTGAAGGTACTAAGTAATACTGCCTGGGAATTCCTGGAGAACTGTAAAGAGCTTGCAGCTCAAGATGAGTACTTGAAGTTACATAGAGCAAAGCACCCCCAACAGCTAGCACAACATATTCAAAACATGTTAAGTGGCAACTGATGGACCAAGTCCACTTTAGTAGCTAGTTGTGGTTGTTTACACCAAAAGCAGAGTTGAATGTTTTTATCTGTCTTCTCTTTCTTTCTCACCACTACATGTCCTGGCAATGTGTTTGTTACAAAGTTTAGATTTTCAAATAGCCTATAGGGGTTCTTTCAATACAATCAGAGCTCACATAGCTTTGGAACAAGGAGAGACCTATACTGGGTCAGGGTCAGAACATGAATTTGCTAAGACCACCACAATAGCAACAGCAACAAGCAGTAGAGCTGCTTTTTTATTCACAATATTATGCAGGTACAGCCTAGCCAGGCCATGAAGAACTATTGCCATATCAGATGCTGGTTCCCCTGCAACAAATGAAATGGAAGTAGATGATGACAGATACTACAAGCATCATTTTGAAGACATACACCATGAGTGCTCTTATCAGTCTGGGGCCCTGCAAGTTCAGGCAGCATTTCAGAGCTATGCAAGTGCAGTGGCTTAGCCAACACCACCACATATCAAATTGTTGAGGAATATGTGCCCCAAGCACTGCTATCATCAGGAACGGAAACATTGTTGTATCAGCTGGAAGCCACAGGTCAACCAGTGCCTGCCTCAGCCTTGCTTTTGCAAGAAGACTTGGCAGTTGTTGTAATGGAAGGTTTGCTCAACTAGATCAAGC
>QGOB01000654.1:0-10575 GCA_003313055.1 Termitomyces sp. MG145 | reverse complement strand
CGAGTGGTCCGGGGGAAGTCCGGACGCTCCGGGGTACGAGTAGTAACACGCGCGAAGTAGAAAGTGCTCCGGGTAAGGAAGCACGGAAGCAGGAGAGACGGGTAAGGAAACGGAGAGAGAAAACAGGAAAGAGAAATGAGTCACGGAACGGGACGAGGCACGGAGACGAGAGACGAGAGACGAGAGATGAAACCGGAGAGAGAGAGAAGCAAGAGAATAGATTGAGATTGAGATAGAGACAGAGGCAGAGACAGAGACACGGAAATACGGAGAACTACGGTTAATATCAAGACTACTTTCCTCGTATGCTATCCTAATGTTTATGTACTACCCTTCCGCTAAGTCCCAGGTAGGATTCTAGCCGGGACCGGGACATCTGATTCCTCCAGCTAAGTCCAGTCCCGGGGTCGTGACAGTGGTCAGGGCGTGCTGGCGCGGGTTACGGCGGGCTTGTGTCGGGCGGGTCGGCGGTCATGCTGCGTGATGGTGGCGCCCCTCGGCGCCACAGAAGCAGGTGGCATTGTGACGTGCCGACGGTTCGCAGGAGGAGTGTTGTGGAACATTATGTGATGGCCGGGATGCCGGGGGTCCGGGTGTGTCCGGTGACAGGGAAGTCTTGGGGTGACGTGTCGGCCGAGATGCCAGAGTTCGGTGATGGTTGGGGGTTTGCTCGGAGATGGCCATGGGTGTTGCCGGTGCAGCGTTTGGAGGTTGTTGGCGGTCCCGGAGGTGCGCAAGGGGTGCGGGGAAGGTGTGTGTCGGGGCCGGGGCGCCGTATAGGGGACCAGGGATGGCGGGGTCGTGACACCTAGAGACTAGCAACCGTACCCTTAGAGGATGCACGAGTTTCTCTTCTTCTGGGAGAAATACTGATTTTTGCCCTTGGTGTAGTACCCTTAGGCATGCCAGGCCAAGAACCTGGCAGCACAAAACTAATGTTTCTTTTTGGGTGGGTTGAACTCCAAATGGAGATCCAACAAAGCAATAGTTTGTGCACAAAAGCCCCCTCATAGTGGGCTCCAGATGATGCAAAATGTGAGTCATAATTTATTTTTAAGTTGTTCAAGTGGAATTGAACTAAACTTAGACATAAAATGTAAAACTCCAGTTCACGAGGTTCTAAGGATTTAAGTTACATGCACGCATACATTGTAATAATGTTATAATTTTTATTGATTTGATTTGAATGTAAAATATAATTCACACTTAAAATTGGGATGCAAATAGTATTATTACTAAAACTCAAAGTAAATCTAATTGCTTGTAGGCCTAAGTAGTCCGCTCCCTCGGAACTCTGAGCCATGGCAAGGTGATTACTTGCCTGACTCCCTGTTTCTGCCCTCCTTTTATACTTTCTTCTTTGATGCATGAACCATTGTGCATTGCACATGTTTTGGTGTCTAGGTAATGTGTTGCCATGCCCAGACCCTTGGTTGCTGCTTTTACCAGGTCTGAGTGCTTGGGTACTGCCTCTGCCAATGCAGGACATGCATGGTTGCCCTAGTGGCTAATCCCTCCTCTACTGCTGGCCTACCCTCTCCTTGCCTTATCTCCATGTTCTTCTGAGTCATTTTTCCTCCTCTTAAGCTTGCTTTGTCATGATTTTGTGGCTGCAGTGGGCTGGTTATGGGAGGAGGAGTTTTGAGGAAGGAGCACAAAGTTTTTCAGAACAGAGTGATAGGATGGAGTGGTGGCAGTGCTAATTTTGGAAATGATGCTGATATCTTGGCTTTTTTGCCAAGCACTGCCACTTCCTTGGCTATCCCCAACTTCATCAATTGTTGATTACTGCCTCATTACCATGCGTTTACTGCTGCACTGGCTGGGTTTGCAGGTTTTTGTGAGTTTTTAGTTGGTGAGTCTGCCCGTGTCTACAGTTTTTGACTAACAGTTATGATTTTCAGTGCCTTTTGGGTATATTGGGACTATATTTGACTCTTATTGTCTGCCTCATGTGAGGCAGACATATCAATGGTAGCATAGATCCTGTCACCTACTTTAATGACCTTGTCTGGGAACTCTGAACTAGGAATGACAGCAGATTTGCCTTCTCTTCCATCTTCCAACTGGACACTACCTCCAGCCTCTTGGATGTTCTCATAGAGGGCCTCAATACTAGGGAATTCCAGGGGAGGAGGATTCAGAAGGTCAATATCAAAAAAGGAAAAATGCCCTATGCAACAAGTGCAAATGGCAATGCATTCCCAAGCCTTGGCTTTGCATTTGTCCCATGCCTCTTTGACACAGGCAGAACAGTGTTGGCACTGGCTCATCCTCACCTTGCTCTTGTCCCAATCAATCTCCAGGTTGTGCTCATGGAGCCAAGTGAACCCTAAGGATCATGTCTTGTTTCTCCAAACTTGGGACAGCAAAGATGGCATGCTCTGCATGTGTGCAATAATGCAAGACTAAGTCTACAACCTTAGTGGATTGACCTGGCTTCATTGCAATGTTATATATGGGGATGGGATAAGTGAGGGAGCAAGTAGTGAGATGGTGCCACTGCACATACACCATGTCAATGAACAGCCTGGTGGCTCTACTGTCTAGCAGAGCTGAGATGTTGCATACCTGCTGCATGTTTGTCATCTCAACCTCTATATCTAAGTGCAGAGAATTGGGGAACAGTGCCACAGCCACTATGTAACAACATGAGAGGTGGTGCTCCAAGGCCAGAAGACAACAATGGGATGGAGGAGGGGAAGGAGGCACTCTGGCCAATTCCTTGAGTGGAGGAGTATCTTGTACAATAAAGGGGATGCCTTTGGCTTCAGGTTCAGTTAATGAATCACTATCAGGAGTGGATGTATTGGCAGATTCTACAGACAAATAAGCAAACCAATTGGCTCCATGCAGCAAAGGCATACAACTCATCTGCCACTCTACAGAAAATCCTCTTCCAGTTTGTGGCTAGCAGCTGCATAAGGAGCTCTTCCTATTTCTCCAGTGAGAGATACTGGACATCTAGACTCTGAGAGCAGTCACATGCAAAGTGGCCAGGCTTCCTGCACCTATGGTAGAGCAGTGGGATTGTGAAGCACTGCTTCATGGCATCTACTTCCATGGCAATGTCTATGGGTAAGGGCTGGGGTGAAGGAGGAGCAGGCAGGGCTGCAGGTAAGGCCACTCAAAGTGGTGCAATGGGGCAGGGCTGCAGTTGGTGCAGCTCATGCTTCAGCTCTATGAGCTATGATTGATTGTAGGTTACCTTAAACCAAGACTTGATGTGCTTGTTACTGAGTCAACCCTCAGCTAGATTATTGATCTGGTCAATGAGAGTGGGGGTGAAGGCCATCCTGGAAGTAAGACAGAGCAGGAAGCTGTCTAAGTATCTAGCTTGCTCAACAAGTGTCTGGAAGGAATCAATATACTTGTCCAGCATACACTTTCCTTGACCATACTGGTCCCAGTTCCACAGAGAGAGCGCTGTGGTCTTTGCTGGATTGATAGGGAAGAATTCTGCCCAGAACTCAGCTTCAAAAGATGCTCAATCTGCAAAATTTTTAATGCCACCCAGGCATTGGAACACCCAGAGCACATAGGTTGGTGCATGCCTGGTCTTCATGTACAAGAGCACCCAGGCAATCTTAAGAGTGTTGGAGACAAAGGCATCACCAGCAAGTTGGATGTAGGTGATGTAGGACTGGAAGAAGCATTTTCCTGTGATGCAACTCCCACTATAAGCATCTGGGAGCACAGGGCAAGCAATCTTTGCTAGTATAAGGGTCTGAACATTGTGACAGGGTGCTAGGAGTAATGTCTCAGGCAATGCTCATGCTGGAGTGCTGGAGGAAGATGCAGAGAGGCATTTTATGATTTCCTGAAGGGATTTATAAATAGTGTTGGTGGTTTGACACAGTCTGGCAAATTCTGTAGTGTGATGTGTGAGTAAGTCTTGAGTGGCTTGCACTTGGGCTTCTAAAGCAAGCAGTTGATTCTAGGCCTCATCCTTGGGAGTGGAGATGTCTGAGAGGATGACTGAAAGGACTGGTTGAGTCATAAGAGTGTGTGGGGGCAGTAAGCAAGTCAGTAGGGGGCAAGATAGAGCTCTAGAGGCAAGAAATGTGATTCAAGACAGGCTAGAGGGAGCTCCCAGACCAAAGCTAGAGACTTGTTCTGCTATAAGGGCAACCTCCAGGAGCTATAACTCAATCACACAGCTGGCAGAGGAAGATTCAAAGATGCATTCAGTACTATATAGTATTCTATAAGCATAGCTACACACCTAGCAGAGGGAGATCTAAAGAGAACAAGTTTAAGGAACCCCTATGCCAGAGAGGGTGCTTCCAAAGGTTCAGGGAGAGCAGGAACAGACTATACAGTACACCTAAGCCTTCAGACTGCCTCAAAGGGGAAATCTGCTAACTAACAGAGCTCCAGAGGCAAACAAACTATAATGGTTGTTATGAGTAAAACAATCTTGCATGTATCATGCAGTAGCAGAATCAGACCACAATATTGGATTTGACTAGATATGTTGTAGATACAAGATGTTACCCTTACATCATCAGCTACCTGAGAATAATATGTTGGTAACACATGTAACTAGTGTGATGATCTGTTACATACCCCCCAATGAGACTGCTATGTTGGTCTAATCAGGAATATGAAAGAAGTGGATGTAGTCCACTATAGTGGCTAAATAACAATAGAAATGAGCATAATAGTATGTTGGCTTTGCTGAGTTGGAGTGGCATGAATAATGCTTGAAAAAGAATGGAGTAGACAGCAAGGCCAACACCTGTTGAAGTTAGTTAATTGGACATTGATGGCAGTATTGCTGTGAGTTCAGTCAATATGACTCATGCACAGATCATGCATATGGCATCAAGGTGTAGTATATAGAAACAAGGGAAAACAAAAAGCATAAGAAAGAAAACAATATATATACAATACTATTGCAGTGTCAGTAGAGGATCACATAAATGTGGTTGTTCATGTTACCTAGACTACTTTGGAGTTTAAGGGTGAATACCCTCTGTGTCATCAGCCTGGACCTTGCTTAGTTCCATTACCATTGCTTCCTTGTCTAGTGTGATATTAGTTGCGGGACTGGGTGGCTCTGATTCCATGGATGGTAAGGTCAAAGGGCCTCCTGCAACCTGAGTATCTATCAACATTAGATCTGTTAATGCAATGTTAATTGCATCAGGTGATGCTGGTAGCATACTATGTGCCAAAGTTTGTTTCCAGAGCTTGACCTGGTTTGGGATTTTAATGTAATAATAGAGGCCTCTGGTTGAGATTGTATTCTTCCTGGCATTTGAACATGAAGTGGTAGTGATCCTCTTTAGTCATCTCATGCCACCCATCCCAGTGTGGAATGGTAGCAGGAGTACTCTAAATTTCATAGCACTGCATGTGCTCATTGTCAATTTCTTTAAAGATGTTGATTGACATTGTGGTGTGGTGGAACTGCTGCTCAAGGTAGACTATGCCATAAGCATAGGCATGATTCACTCAGTCAAGCAGAATGCAATTGTGGAGCAAAACACAAAGTCAATTGTTGTCAGAGAAATTGTGGGCCTGGTCATCAGGCACATGCACTTGTCAGATCTCCAGTTGTGCTCCATGTTGAAACACAATTGGTTGACCTGGAAAGGCTTCATTGTAAAAGGCTACAGTCTCACAGTACAATCCCAGGCATGCTAAGACTAGTGCCAATTGTCATACAATAGTAGTTTTTGCTGTGCTGTTAGTGCATAGTGCTTGGCACAGGGCAAACTCAAACAGAGTTCTTCAATGCATTTGGTATGCAAAGTCAACTGCAATACCTTGATACATGTTTCCAAGGCCTGGCTGGCCAAAAATCAGCACATATTGCACTAATTAGTCTAGGTCAAAGGGCTTGAGGGGGTCTGGGGCATGCATGACACACAGCACAGTGGTACCATCTTCCTTTGTGCAGAGGAAGCACAATGGAATGTGCCTGCATTCAACAAGAGCCAAGTCATCTGGTCCTTGCATCAGATTGACCATCACCTTGTATAGAGGTTCAGATACTAGTAGCTGCATTGTTTGATCATGCAGTGACTTGTCAGTGCATTCTGCAAATGCCTGTAGTTGTGTAATCAGCATGAATGTGGCAATATGGTTGTGTCATGATACATGGAGGTTGTCATAGTATCAGTAGAGTTTTTTCAGCTCATATAGTGTGCACAAGAAACCACAGGGCACATGTTTGTAGACCACAGTGACTGGAATAGCCATGCAATTACTAGAGTTATACTCATAGGAGGCTGCTTGATTTGCATCTGGGCCAATGAGGACCATGTCAGTCAAGGCTGAGTAGTAGGTGCAATCTCCAAGTGTTCCTCTAAAGCACAAGTCCAGGTGCTCAACATCAAGCAGTTCCCATATCTTCACTCTTGAGCCATTGAGAATACATCCTAAATAGTCATTTTCTGCCTGCCAAATTTGGGCTGCCTGTGCTTTTGTGCAATTCTCCTTTTTCTTAGCAAGTTTCTTGTTGCGCTTCACATGCTGGAATTGCTCTGTGAGTGTCTCACCCTTCTTTGACCTCTCTTCCTGCTTAGACTCAGATTGCACATAGTCACTTTTATCCTCAGACAAAGCAGCCTTGCCTTTACCCTTGTTTTTGGTTTGGCTAGTAGCCACCTCTTTCTACTGAGTCATTACAAGTCCATTGTACTGTGCAGGAGTGTGTGGGTCTTTCCTTATGGCAACTACTTTGTACTCAGCCAGTGGTGCTGGCAAGACCAGAGGAGCTATAAAAAGCATTTGAGCCGGTTTGGCTTGCAAAAAAACATTTGCTGGGAAGTTGATGACTTCCATTTTTGACACATGAAGTGGTGGTTTACAGCTGTGATATGATTGTGCAGGCTCTGGTAGTTCTAGAGCATGTAGGATGTGGCTAATTTTTGGCCTGACATAGTAACAGTTGCAAGTGTGGCAGGCACAATTGGCACCAATTTTCTCATCCCTGATTCAATCTTAGCAGCTTTTGGCAGCACTGCTAGCACTACAGTAATGCTGGATGACTTGTTTATTGTAGTCTCATGTTCCCTCATCATGGTGTGTTCACTCACCTTATTTACTAATGCAACTATGGACTGCTTGACTGCCACTGCTGGTTGGAGGAAGGTGCCAACTGCTGTGGAGCCATGGTTGACTCTGGGCATGCAGAATGTGCTGCCACTAGCACTCTTGCTCTTGAAGGCAATGTGACCACTGCACTCCTGTCTGAAACAGGAAAAATAATTAGGGTTGCCCAGTGGGATAGAATTAGAAGAGGTTAAACTCACTGACCAAGCATGTCCTAGTATGGGTGAGTGGGAAAAGGTGTCAATAGTTTAATCAGGCTGCTGACATAATGTGTAGTTCATCAGATGGGTCAGCACAGCTGTTGAGGTTGGGGTATGAGGTTTGATTTGATCAGCTGCTTATTATTGGATTAATACTGGCAGGTGGCAAGACTGTCATTGGCCCACCCATGCTGGCTCATACTGTTGCAGGTTCCAAATCTTGGGATTGGTCTCTGGAAGATACCATCCAGGTGCAGGGGGCTTTAATATGGGTAGACCTACACCAACTGAACACCAGCAAGCATTGCCAAGAGTAGATGGGTTAAGAGAAAATTGGGATGACATGTTAGCGGCAGATAAGTTGGGATCTAAATACATGGAGAAATACTGTACCTTACTATACTGCGAGACCTAGAACACAATAACCCAAGCAATATTGCGAGTAAAAATAGGTCTATAAATAAAATGCTTCATCATCATCATCATCATCATCATCATCATCATCATCATCATCATCATCATCATCATCATCATCATCATCATCATCATCATCATCATCTTTCAGGCTCCATTGTTTGCATGAGTTGATGATGAGCAAGTGTGCTTAGCTTCCATCACCATATCATCTACCCTGGGTACTTTGTGCTTTGATGCATGCTCAATCTGCTCCAGCACTGCCACTTGCCGCTGTTTCATCATCTCAATTCAATTGAGTAACCTCTCTATCATCATGACTGCAAGACATTTTGCAAGAAAGTCATGTGTTCAGGCACAGGTTGGCCAGCAGTCTTCAATTGACGCAGCAGCACATCTGTTTCCATACTCAACTGTGCTTGCAGTGCATACTTCTGACTAGGTTCAAGCATGAGTCAAGGTAGCTTGTGGTGGTAGCAGTGGTGGCAGCGCCTGCCCTGCTGTGCTAGCATAGGTCAGCACAGCCACACTCACCCATAAAGAACCTGCCTGATAATACCTCTCTTGTTTTATTTCCTTTGTAGGGCACTCAACACACCCATCATTGTCAACATCCATGTCCAACTGTTGCAGGTGGAGTGGCATCTGATATGGTAATGGCTCCTTGTATCCCAGGTAGGCCACTCTCACATACAGTTAGCACTTGTATGCTTGATATGGCAGCTGTGCCAGGTACTGATAATACTGTTGTTGTGAGCTTGTTGAGGGTCTCCCCCCTCCACCAGAGCCTTGTAAGCTCTGCTCACTTGGTGTAGGGCCCTAGTAGGCCATTTTTTTTTAAAGTCATGCTCCACATCAACAATGTGGGCATTGACAAGGTGTAAGAAGAGATTTCTTCTAACTCTGCTTGTAGCATAAACAACCATGTAGCTCCAAGTATCTATCTAGTGTTGCAAGCTCTTTGCAGGCCAACAATGGCTCCCAGGTAGTATCACCTAAGCTCCATCATACCTCAAGTTTGAGGTTTCCTTGGTCTATCCACCAATGACCCACAATCTCATTTACAAACCATTTGTGGTTACCATTAGCTCCAACATCATAAGGCTCTGGTGTTGCACAATTTGGGAACATTGCATCATTACTAGCCATGTATGGTCATAGTAACAACACATGGAACTTGGAACTATTCATCGCACTCAAAGAACTGCAAGAAACTCAAGCACATAATTCAATGTGCTGGGCTCTGCATCTAGGACCTTATATGGTCCCATCTATTTTGGGCATAGCTTGCCTGCTCTACCTTTAGGCATATTCAAGTTCTTGGTTGACAAGTAGACCAGTGACCCCTTGCCAATTACAGGTTCCTCCCACCTGCAATTACTTGCATTTTGTATCTGCCACACACATGCCTTGATGATTGTGTCATGTGCACTAGCCATGTTCCTCAGCACTTCCTGCACAAACTCCTTAATCCCTTTGTGGATTGCATTGTCCAACTGCAGCTCCCAAATCATGGAGGGCATATAGCCACTATCAAGCTCAAACAGAGCATACCCTGTTGTCTTGGATATGCTCACATTGATTGCAAACTCTACCAGTGGGAGGCAATCTCCCCAATTCTTCTGATCCAGGTGAACAAATGCCCAAAAAATCTATGCTATGTTGTGATTGGCTTGTTCTGTTTGCCCATCTGTCTGCAGATGGAATGATGTAGACATGAGCAGCTTTGCTTCTGACATCTTATGGAGCTCCTTCTACCTGTCATGACCCCACCATCTCCAGACCCTCCTACGCTGCCCCAACCCCGGCACACACCTCCCCCACACCCCCCGCACACCTCCGGGGCCACTAACAACCCCACAACGCTGCATCGGAAACACCCACGGCCATATCTAGACAAACCCCCGGGCATCACTGAACTCTGGCATCTTGGTGGACACGTCACCCTGAAGCTTCCCTGTCACTAGGCACATCCGGACCCCCAGCACCCCAACAACTGTCATGACCCCGGGGCTGGGAACCTGCCCCGGGACCTAACCGGAGGACAATCAGATGCTACGGTCCCAGGCCAGGACCTTGCTGGGGACTTAGCGGAAGGGTGGTACATAAACCATAGGGTAGCATACGAGTCGGGTAGTCTTGATATTAACCATAGTTCTCCGTGTTTCCGTATTCTCTGTCTCTGTCTCTATCTCAATCTATTCTCTTGCCTCTCTCTCTCTCTCGTCTCGTCTCTCATCTCTTGTCTCCGTGCCTCATGTTTCTGTTCCGTGACTTGTATCTCTGTTCCATATCTCTCCTCCATTTCTCTATCTACTGTTCCATATCTCTTCCTCTCTATTTCTACTCTCTGTTCAGTGTCTCCTCTCGTCCCCTGGTTACTTGACCAATCCACCCCCCATCTGTTCCGTACCTAGCTCTACCCACTCCTGAACCTACCTCTGCCCCCCCAATCAATACTACCCTCCCGTTCCCCATTCTCTCCCCCATTATAAACCCCCCTACCCCCTGAACCTGTGTTCCTCCTCGGAGCGCTTTTGAACCTCGCGTGCACCGCTACTCATACTCCAGAGCATCCGGACTTCACCCCGGACCACTTGTAGCTGTACCAGAGCTCCTGAGAAGCCTCGGACCTGTACTTGGCCTCCCAAGCTCGCCTAGTAAGGACTCACCAGTGTAGCTGAGCCCCCGTCATCAGCAGGACCTGACATAATATCAAGACTCTACCTTACCCCATACTCAATGGCTACATACACCTACGCCTACACCTCCCCTGGGTACGACTACTACGGCCGACCCATTCCTGAAGGCCCATATGCCATTAGCTCCCCCCATACTCCCTACCCTGCACCCTCCATCAAACACTATCTCACCCTCCCCCTGCAGCACTGAGCCC
>QGOB01000653.1:0-15899 GCA_003313055.1 Termitomyces sp. MG145 | reverse complement strand
CAAGGGGTGCGGGGGAGGTGTGTGTCGGGGCCGGGGCAGCGTATGGAGGTCCGGAGATGGCGGGGTCGTGACAGGCACAGCACTGTCTCTTGAAGCTCAAATCATCACACTTTCCAGCACAGAGTCTGAGTACATTGCTCTGACACACTCTGCTAAAGATATAATATGGATACACAAGCTACTTCAAGATCTTTCCTTCTTCAATTCTTTTTCTTTACCTACTGATTTGTACTGTGACAACCAAGGTGCCATTCAACTCTCAAAAGATGCAACATTTCATGCACATATGAAACACATCAATGTTCATTTCCATTTTATTTGTCAGACTGTGTCCTATGGTCATGTTAACATCCACTACCTTCCCACTGGCAATATAATCACGGACGTATTTACAAAGTCACTGGCTCACATTAAGTTTGAGAGGTTTTGCAAAATGCTTGGGGTTGCCTAATCCACATTCACATCAAGGGAGAGTGTTGAGTCCAGCAGTGGACTATTTCCTAATTTCAGTTATTTGTATGTTTTCAGTTGTTGGTTACTTGTCACACCTCAGTGTTTTCCCAACCACTGAGGTGTAAGTCATTCTTTATATCTTACTCAATATATTACTTATAATCTGTAGTCACTTTTTATTACTACAAGTAGACATATCTAATACACTTATAAAATAGTGTTTTCCCAACCACTGAAGTTCTCTTCTTATTACTACAGCCATCCAAGATTCCCCAAGACTGGTCCAACCTCAACAGATTAGTCCCTTCACACAAGAACTGAACACTGAATATACAGCCAGCAGCCTCTTGAAACAAACTCATGTCACATTTCATGAGACCACCAACACATGCAAAACAGAGTTAGTGATCCATCGGGTGTTGTTCATATATATATTAGGAAAGCACTTGTTGTGTTATACATTAGGAAATCTACATGTGTTCAAAATGAAAATTCTATGGTGTGTCTTAGTAATGATATGTCCAACGTCTTCAGCAAAGATAGGTGGAGGGTAGGACCAAGACTGCAGTGACATCTTAGGTCCTTGAGAAACAGTCAGTTCACATCTTGTTGTGTCTGATTCAAGACCATGAACCATGCCAATTTTGACCAATTTTGATCTTTGTTTGTCCTCAAGAGCCTTCTCTCTTCCAAGCATTTGGATATAATATTCCTGGGGTACCTTTGAACAAAATGTGGCATAGAATCAATGTTGCGTGGAATTGCTAATTGGTAGATTGTTTGCTTCAAAGTCAGAACAAGTGTAATGGCTTCATGATCCAGGTTGGATTGATGGTGTTCGAATTGAAAGTGCCCATTGCCATCAGATAGTGCCCATTGTGGTTCTGACAGAGTCTGGAGGATGACAAGTTTGATTGGTGGTTCATTGATCATTATGCCTGTTGCCATCAGATAGTGCCCATCGCAGTTCTGATGGAGTCTGAGGGATGACAGGTTTGATTGATGGTTCATTGATCATTCTGCCTATATCATATAGAAATATATTATACAGGGAGACAAAGGCCAATTGCCTGTTGGAGAGTAGCAACATGGAACACTACACCAATGGTGTCAAAAGCTGTGTGCATGGTGTTAAGAAATTATCACGTACCGGTCTCTCTGAGTCTGCATCTTGAGGAAAGATAGTCGTCCTACAATGCACCAAGGCTGTTGACAATCTCCAGTCAAAGATTTCAATATAAGAGCAAAGCCCAGCAGTAAGCACAAGCCTGGAAAATAGGTCACAACTAGGACTGACAGCTAATATCCTAGTATATGGCTCTGTTGCTGGAAATGAATGCAGAAAATGTGCTTCTAGATGTGCCAAAGACCCATGCTTGCACAGTTCAATACACCAGAACCAGTGATAGGCTGTGCTAGATCCACCAACCAGTTTCCTCAATTGTACTATCCATCGGATGAGAATGTAAAATGGCTTACTGAAGTAGTTTGTAGGATAGTTAATCATGATGAATTTCAGTGTTGGATTTGATCAATCAATGCCAATGGCCACATCATATATTAACTGGTCATTGGCATCATCACGCAGTGGTGTCAGGCCAGTGCTCTGCATTTTGGGATCTTCAAGGTCATAACATATAACTGAACCATTGTAAAGAGCCATGAGTAGCCAGTGTCCTCCTGGGACCAGGGCCAATGTGTAAAACTGGGAATCTCTGGAAATTGTGCACTCTCAAACAGGATGGCTTGCTATTGCCCATTCCTGGTTGGCACTTCTTTGCTGCAAAACCCAAGACTCAAGCTCTGCTGACAAATATAACTCAATGAGCTCTTCTGTTCCAAGTCAAAATATTTTGTCTGCTAAATAACTTTGATACTGGCTGGTCCACACTGCCTGTGTCCACAAAATGACATTGAGCTGCTTGCAAACCCACAGACATTGTTACATTGTTCAATTTTATATAAAGTCATAAAATCACCTCCTGTGCCATAAGCAAGTTGCACCAATGGACATGCTTCAAGATCTTGGTGAGAACTTCCAAAGGTAAGTCACTGAACCTATGTCGAGGTTCCTATGATAGGTCAGCATTGAAAAAAAAAATAGAAAAAAGGCATAGTATCGGTGAACTTTGCTTTTCCATGGCCATACATTGATCAGGGAAGAGGAAATCCATTGATCAAGCTTTAATAGTTGGGGGTTGAAGTGCCAACTGCCTAGTCTAAGAAAACTGGAAGGCCCATCCTTTTGGGGTTTTCCAAGGTCAAAAGGTGATCTTTGAGCTGAAAGATGAGCCTCACAGTTTCTTCTGCCTGCCTACTGGTATTTTTCATGAAGAAAGAAGGTAACCTAGATGACCCTACACTGGCCAAAAAAGTCAAGTTTAATGCTTACATAATCTGTGCAAGTTTGTAATTGGACAATTGTATATACAGACATCACAAGCATCTACAAGTGAATGTATGAGCCACTGTACTATGACTTGATTCCACTTGTGGGGCATTTGTGGGTCTATAATCCACACCAATACCAGCTTCACTATGGGGTTATCCTATATTTGCCTCCTAGTTCCTCTTTTAGTACTAGGTGGCTCCTGCAGCTTCTCTGAGTTGCAACAGTTGTTGCTTACTCTTGCAGATATACCTGAGAGTTGCAGAGCTTCAGCACCCTGCATCTTCCTTCTCAAAGAGTACCTTCATACTCTTCCTTGGTCATGACAAGCAGGCTATTCTTAGCCTGCACCACATTGGAGTCCTCTGCCTCCTCAACTGTTGTGGTCCTAGCAACCTTTCTTAGTCACAAGGGCCTCTTATTACAACACTTTTCCACAGTGTGAAAGCATTGCAGGTGCCCATCTGACTCATCCAGCCACAACCTTTTTGCTGGGGTTGCCACTCCATAAATGATCACTTGACCTATTCTCAAGGTCCAACAGGACTTTATTTGCTCTTATAAAGGGAGTACCAATAATAACATCATATTGGTCAAAATTTGCTATGTCTATATTGACATTGCAATATTTCCCAGACATTTTTATAGTCACACATATACCATAGATTACAATGGAATGACTACCTATCATTCCAAGTCACAGCATTACAGGAGTAGCCATTGGTGCTACCTTTATTCTTGCAATGTGTGCAAATGATAGTATGAGCCCTGATATAGTATTCCCTAAATCCCAGAGTGTCCATGCATTGTGTCCATTAATCTTGACCTAAGTTACCAGACACTCCTTCTCAGCTATCAGAAATACTAGTTGCTTCATAGTGGACTTGTCTGCCAACACTTTAACCTTGCACATCTGCTCACAGTTAGGGGGGTCAACATCCCAACCCTCATCATCATTATAGTCAGTGAGGGCAAACAATCCCTCACCATCACTCTCACTATCAAAAGTATAATATCTAACTCAACAAACTCATTCTGCTGTGGAGATGCTGGGTTCACCTCCTCTGCCTCAGCATCTGGTTCCATTGTAGGATCATCAACAAGATCCTGCTCACCATCCCCTTACAGCACTGCCATGTGTGCTGCCTAGATATGCCTGCAAGGAGCTGCTTTTTGCAGCTTACTACATTCATGAGAAAAGTGACTCAGGTTTGCACAGTTGAAGCACATCATAATTGGCATGCTGTCTTTAGATGGGTGTCCTGCTTTACAAGTTACCACTTTAGACCCTAGCTCTTCTGAATCAGGTGTGGGTTTTATTGTTGCATTAGCCCTAGGAGAACCACAATGTGCTCCTGCAGCCACAGCTAGGAATACCCATCACCTTGGGAGCACTGCTGCATCCTGTACCATGTTCCTATGTCCTGCATCATCTGCATGTTTGTGGACCATTGGTCCACCTCAGATGGTGTAGTTCTGGTTGTACTCTAAGTATTGCACAGCAGTCTTCAGACTGCTTTCATAGGCCTTGGCCTTGGATACAATATCCTCTATGGTGTTTGCTTCAGGTGCCAAGCCTCTATCCCAGATGAGTGTGAGCAGCATCTTGGAGAGTATGCCCTCCAAGAACCATTCTTGCAACATGAACTTGTTCAGGAATACAGCCATCTTTTGGGCCTATCTGGCAGAGCATTGTGGAAGCCCTGCACACCCTCATTTCACAGTACACCATATCTTGCAGAATGCATCATGAGTGTCCTGCATTGTAGAGGGTTGTACAAACTAATCATACAGTCTGAGGACTACATCTTCAAACATCCAGTATTCCTGCATCATTTTAAGATGCAATACATGGCACAGATACCATTTGAGTGCTGAGTCACTCAAATAAACCATTTGAGAGAGAACCTTCTCATGCTCTCTATCATCTCCTCCTAATTGAGGTCATTGCATAATTTATGCAAACACCCATTAGCCAATTTTCAAGTTCACTGAACTTGGACAATCCAGAATATGGCTTCATAAATTTGAATGACTGCATCCTTTTTGGTTTAGCCTCCTTTGGAATGGCTTATCTACATATGTTTTCTGGTTCAAGGTTCAGTGCATGTCATCCAATTGAACTTCTTTGTGATCTGCACACCTCTTACATCCTATGCCTCTATGTGCCTTCTAGAGGTGCACACCATCCATTTACAGTTCACAACCACATAAGTAGGGGAAAAACAATCACGGCAGCCATCAACTATGGGAGCTACCAGTAACTGTACCTGCAAGCCTTATAATGGTTACTGGGTGCGCAGTTTTAGTCTCATCATAAGCATACATGCAAGAAGCACCTACTGCGCCTCAGGACTATTAACAACTTGGAGATTTGATTGGGCATGATTGTGGAAGAGGCCCACTTGGAAGTAGTAGCAGGCAACATGTGGTCTTTGATGTCATGGATATTGGGGATGATAACCTGATTCTGGGGGTTAACTGGCTGTAACACCATAACCCCACCATTGATTGGGGTCATTTGATAGTGCATTTTGAATCAGCATTTTGTTGGGAGACATGCCTGGTGAATGCAGGACCAGTGCCAAAAGGGGGTGCATGGAATGGGTTGGTGAGGGAGTTAGGAGAAGGTGGGGGACATCCCAAATTACCCAAGTCTCAATGCCAGAGACAAAGCAAGCCACCCAAGAGCCCATGCTAAAAACAAAGTCCAATTCAAAGTCCAACCTTGAAGACATTTGCACAGAAATCTACCTGTGTGGCACTAACAGGCATGCACCCAGTAGTGGATCCCCCATGAGAGTTGTTTTGGAAGCTGAAGAAGGCCTGCACATGGAAAAGTTGACTGGAGAGGGGACAGAAAAGGAAGGCAAGTTGAGTGGCAAAGGCTTGTATTGACAAGGCAATTTTATTAGGGGAAGAGTGAGGAGGCAGTATGTGTGAAGCAGGTGTGGAAGGTGGAAATGTCATTGGAGGAGGTGTGGAGGGCAGCAGCCACAGGGAGTGTGTCACAGAGGCTGGTGGAGAGAAGGGTGGGAAGTGAGAAGGCACAGTCTCTTGTGGAAATGGTGCCAATAGTGTTCCATGAGTATCTGGATGTGTTCAATAAGAAGGGCTCGGAGTGGTTGCTGCTGCACAGAAAGCACAACTTGGGGTTTGAGCTGGTTGACAGCATGGAGGTTCCACTCCCAGGGGAGCTGTACCAGCTGGCACTTGCAGAGCTGCAGGCATTGTGGGAGTTCATTGACAATAGTTTTAAAAAAGAGTATATTCAACCTTCCAGTGCACTGTGTGGGGCCCCTGTTTTCTTTCCAAAGAAAAAGGACAGAGCCCTGCAGCTGGTGGTGGATTTCAGAGCACTCAATACAGTGACCAAACCAGATGCTTACCCAATTCCCTTGACAAACAAGCTCTTGAAGGCTCCCAGGGTATTTACAATGCTGGACTTCTGGTGGGGATATTACAATGTGTGAATTTGGGAGGGTAATGAATGGAAAATGTTGTTCTGGATGAAGTATTGGCAGTTTGAGTTCCTTGTCATGCAGTTTGGCTTGCAAAATGCAGTGGAAGCCTTCCAGCACATGGTGAACAAACTTTTTCATGATCTGGTTGATCTCTATGTAGTCCTCTACCTTGACAATATTATCATCTTTTTGGAGGACCCCAAAAAGCATAATGCTACTGTGGGAGGCAAACCTTTTCCTGAAGCCAGAGAAATGCTGGTTCCAGATGCAGAAAGTGGACTATCTGGGACTGAGGATAACTCTGAAATGCATTGCAATGGACCCAGTGAAGGTCAGGGATGTGGTGGACTGGCTGGTACCAAGGAACATTTGGCATGTGAACCAGTTTCTAGGATTCTGCAACTTCTATTGCCAGTTTGTGGAGGATTATGCAACAATTGTGCAGCTGTTGGAGAGGCTGAAGCAGAAGGATGTCCCATGGAGGTGGGGGGAGGCAGAGCAGAGCATTCAAGGAGTTGAAGACAGCATTCATGTCAGTGCTGGTCTTGGTAATGCCAAATATGGAGGCAGTTGTAAAGGCAACCTCAGAGAGCTGTGGAACTCACACAACTGGCAGAGGGATATCCAAAGATGTATTAGCAAGTGGCTACAGTGTACAGGGCTAGCTACTCACCTGGCAGAGGGATATCCAAAGAGAATAAGTCTGAGGAATCCCTATGCCAGGATGTGGATGCTTCTGGGGCCCTAGAAGTGTGGGAATCAACTATATAGTACACATAAGCCACTGAAAAAGGTGTGTGGGAATAAAAGATGAAAATCTCGGACATTGCCAGAGAGTTGATTGGTAAAGAATTACCTAATCAAAAACTCGGACAATATGTAACAGACAGTGTATGAAGGAATGGAGACAGAAAGAAGGGGAAAAAGGAAAGGGAAAGGGATGGAGATGATGGATGTATGGAAGGAGAAGGAATGTATAGGCTCAGGAAGGGATGTCCCCTTACATCACCCCCCCTCTAGCTTGCAGCGCATGCCATGCCAACCTGGAACAGTGCTGGTGACAGAGTGTAGAGGCCCCAAACCAATTTGAAGGCATCCAGGTGCCTGTCATAGAATTCTTTCACTCAGAGGGGGGCCCTGACACTCTCAGCAGGTTCCCAGGAAGAGTCCTCATAGCCAAAACCTTTCCACTTCACCCAATACTGGAGCTTGTGGTGGAAGATGCAGCTGTCTAGGATGGCCTTGACTTCATAGTGCTCTTCATTGTCCACAATTATTGCCGATAGCGGGGGGTCCGCTCACCAACCTGGGATTGGATCTGCAACTGCAGGCCAGAGTTTGACAACATGAACTACTGGAATGAATACCATGCATTGCCCAGGGTAGGCGCAGACAGTATGCTAAATGTCCTACTGCATGCTCCACTGCATAAGGGCCCAGGAACTTGTGAGAGAGCTTCTTAGACAAGTGCATGGTTCAAATGTCTTTAGCATCCAAGTAGACCTTGTCTCCAGGCAGATATTCCGGTGCGGGAGTCTGCTGCTGGTTATAGTAATGGGCCATGTCATCTTTGGCCTTGGCTAGAGCTGCCCTTGCCTCTTCTTGAGCCCATTTCATGCGGTTTACAAATTCATTTACAGACTCATTCTGAGAGGGGTGCTGGCGTGGTTCAAAGCCCATGCGTGGATTACCTCCAGTGTTGAGCAGGAAGGGTGTGGTCTGTGTTGCAGAGTGCACATGGTTGTTGTACTGGAACTCTGCATCCAGGAGCAGCTCATCCCAGTTGTCTTGCCATTGGTTGCAGAAGATCCAGAGGTACTGTTCTAGCTCCTGGTTGACATGCTCTGTCTGGCCATCTGACTGGGGGTGATATGCAGTGGAGGCCTGAAGCTTGATCCCCAACAGGCAGTACAGTTCCCTGGTGAATTCTGCAATGAACTGTGGACCTCAATCTGACATGAAGGCATCAGAGAGGCCATGCAACTTCCAGACATTTTTGCAGTACAGGTTGGCAGCACCCAGTGCGGAGCAGGTGGTAGTGGTGAGGATGAAGTGCACTCTCTTTCCTATGCTGTCCACAACCACCATGACAGCATCATAGCCATGCACATCTGGCAGTTCTGAGATGAAGTCCACTGAGACCACACTCCACCTTTCTTCAGGAATGGAAAGAGGGTGCATGTCAGGGGACCCCCCATTTGCATCCACTTCCTTTTCCCTTCCTGTCCTTTTCCCCTATCCTTCTCCCTTCTGTTCCTTTCATTCTGTTTGCATTTTTGATCACCTGATGTGCCAGAGTCACCTGATGGTCCTTACCAATCAACTCTCTGGCAATGTCCGAGTTTTTCATCTTTTATTCCCACACACCTTTATGTCCGAGTTTTTCATCTTTTATTCCCACACACCTTTTTCAATGGCTTATGTGTACTGTACAGTTGACTCCCACGCTTCTGAGCCCCCAGAAGCATTCACTCTGGCATAGGGATTCCTCAGACTTGTTCTCTTTGGATATCCCTCTGCCAGGTGAGTAGCTATGTTCTTAGACACTGTACAGTACTGAATATACTTTGGATATCCCTCTACCAGCTGTGTGATTGTGCCACAGCCTCCAGAGGTCGCCCTTACAGTGCAGCTCACCCATTGGCGCCTGATGGGAGGGCTTGGCTCTAAGGCACATGTCACAAGTACTGGTGTAGGTACCAATATAGTGTGACATCTGGGGCCACCAGTAGTTGCACGACACCAGTTTCAGAGTCTTCCAGCATCCTGGGTGCCCTGCTACATTGGAATCATGGTGCTTCTATACAATCTGCTGCCTCAGTTCTGGGTCATTTGGCATGTAGATGTGTCCCCGGAATGTTAGGATCCCTTGGTTCAATTGCCACTCCTGACTGTGAACAGAACGGGTCCCTGTCTGTCAGCCTGCCTTGAGTGTTGCTGCTGCTTTAGCCACCACATCCTCATGGAGTCCCTCTCAGTTGCCCTTCTGTATATCTGCCAGAATGGATACCTATTCACCCTGGATCACCAGACCTTCAAGTGCTCAAATTGCAAACAGCTCTGGCCTAAGCAGGACAATATTGTCATTGTCTCCTGCTCCAGTCCCGTGGTCCTGTGATGAAGTGTGAAGTCAAAGTTTGCCAGGTAAAGGGACTAGCGGGCCTGTCCTCAGTTGAGCTTTTTTGCAGTGAGGAAGTACTCTAGGTTCTTGTGATCTGTCCAGACCTCAAACTGATGCCAGGCCCCTTCTAAGAAATGATGCCACTCTTCAAAGGAACAGATGATTGCCAGCATCTCCTTGTCATGGATCTCATAATTACGCTCCACAGCATTGAGACTCTTAGAATAGAATGCAATGGAGTGCCATTTCCTATCCTCCTTAAACTGCTGGGAGAGGACAGCTCCCGTGGCAAAGTCTGAGCTGTCTGCCTCTACACGGAATGGCCGGCTGTCATCCGGGGAGATGAGAACTGGTTGGGAGGTCACTGCACGTTTCAGAGTCTCAAAGGCTGTTTGCTGAGCATCTGTCCACTGCTAAGGCTGGTCCTTTGAAGTCAGGTCAAAGAGAGAGTGGGCATGATGAGAGAAGTCCTGGATGAACCATCAGTAGAAGTTGGTGAACCCTAGGAAGGATTGGACCTCCTTCTTGTTCCAAGGTGCTGGCCAGTCTGCTACTCCAGCTACCTTCACTGGGTCCATCTCTGCTAGCCACTGTGTACTTGCATGGAAGATGGCATTCCCACCTAGGAAGGCGCACTTGGGGAGGAGGAGGAGCTTTGGCTGGTGTAGGAGGAAGAGGAGGCAGTATGGCTGCGGAGGTCTCAACTGGTTTGTATGTCAAAGAATTGAGAGAAGGAACTATATTAAAAGATTCTATGGACAAACATGCAAAGCAGTTAGAGTTAGGCAGTGGAGGTGTATAGTCCATCCACTGCGGTGCTAAAAATCCTCTGGCATGTCCTCCTCTTCATCCTCCGATGTCTTATCCATCACCTTGGGGGAAGGTATGCCTGCAGCATCCTTTGCAGCCAGGAGCTCCATAATGAGCGCATCCCATTTGTTGGCTGACAGATAGCACACCTTGAACCCTTCTGGACAGCTGTGAGCCCAGTGCCCAGGCTTTCCGCAATGGCAGCACACAGAAGGAGGGACTCCTCCCTTCCTTTTAGCAGCATCAATGTCCATGGGCACTCCTATGGAGATCTTTGCTGGTGGTGTTGCTGCAGGGGCCCAGGGTGCCAGGCCTTGTATGGTGGGGGCAGCTGCGGGGACTGGGAGTGGGGCTGGTGCCCAGTGAGCAGGAGGTTTAGCAGAAAAAGGGGGCGGCACTGGGGGGCGTGACAAAAAGGCATGGAATGTCTCACACTGTCGGTCAGCATGGGCATTCTGATCCACCAGATGCGCTGTTGCAATCCAGCCCTCTATGTCCTTATCCCCAGGGTGTCCATCTACCATGACATCAATCCACTTATGGGTCAATGGGTTGAGCCCATGCCAGAAATGGAGAACCAGCTGCGCAGACCTGGGGAACCCTGAACAATGAACCAGCTGCTTGAACCTGTTGATATAGGTGTCAAGGGTATGGCCCTGCTGGTGATAAGAGGTGCCCTCTAGTGTGAGGGCAGCACATTGTGCCTTGTCAGAGTGTGTGAACTCAGAGAGGAACTAAGACTCAAACGCAGCCCAGTCCGGAAGCATGTTTGCATTGTCCTCCAGAATCTCCTGTGCCAAATTGGCCACGTGCCCAGCATTCATATAGGATAACACCCACTTGATTTTCCACATTGGATCGCTGAAGGAGGAGGCATGCAAGCTAATATACAGCTTTCAGGCAGTCAGGAATTGATGTCCTTGAGCTCAGTCTCCATCAAAAGAGGGAGGAGGGGCAGCCTTGATTGCAGATGAGGGCTTGGAGACAATTGTTTTTGCAACAGGGAGCAGCAGAGTGACGGCTGCTGCAGGGAAGACTTCAGTGGGGAGATGGTCTGGAGTCAGCAATAAGGGGGCATTGGAAAGGACAGTGGGGCTAGGGGTGACCCCTAGTGAAGTGGAGCGCATAGAGGAAAGGAGTTCTTTGAGCTGAGCCTGCATGGTAGAGAGCTGGTGAGAGAGAGCAAGTTGGGTGGTGTTGGAGGTGGAAAGGCCCTGTTCTACAGCCTGTAACTGAGTGTAGGCATCATCCTGAGCAGGGACAGGAGTGCCTGGGATGGCAGGTATGGTAGAGAAGGGACCAAAAAAGGACTGGTGGAGGAGCTAGCAGACAGGAGTGGGGCCCTGGAGGCAGAAAAGAGGCAGACAGGGGAGCACAACTGCTTGGGTGAACCCAGACCAGTTAAGAGAGACTTATTCTGCTGTAAGGGTAACCTCAGAGAGCTGTGGAACTCACACAACTGGCAGAGGGATATCCAAAGATGTATTAGCAAGTGGCTACAGTGTACAGGGCTAGCTACTCACCTGGCAGAGGGATATCCAAAGAGAATAAGTCTGAGGAATCCCTATGCCAGGATGTGGACACTTCTGGGGCTCCAAAAGCATGAGAATCAACTATATAGTACACATAAGCCATTGAAAAAGGTGTGTGAGAATAAAAGATGAAAAACTTGGACATTGCCAGAGAGTTGATTGGTAAAGAATTACCTAATCAAAAACTCGGACAATATGTAACAGACAGTGTATGAAGGAATGGAGACAGAAAGAAGGGGAAAAAGGAAAGGGAAAGGGATGGAGATGATGGATGTATGGAAGGAGAAGGAATGTATAGGCTCAGGAAGGGATGTCCCCTTACAGGAGTGTTCTGGGTGGAGACTGATGCCTCTGACTTCACAATAGGAGCAATATTGTCACAGAAGGGGGAGGATAACAAGTGGCAACCAGTGGCCTTTTTCTTGAAGGCAATGCAGCCTGTGGAGCACAACTACAACATGTACAACAAGGAGTTGTTATCAGTGGTGTGGGCATTGGAGGTGTGGAGGCCTTACCTTGGAGGGGAAACCCCTTCCCAGTAGACATATTTTTGGACCACCAAAACCTGGAATATTTTATGGTGGCATGTGATTTGAACCAATGTCAAGCATGGTGGAGCCTCTTCTTGAATTTTTTTGTCTTTGTAATCCACCATAGGCTGAGGTGCCTGAGTGCAGGGCCTGATGGGTTGTCATGATGCCCTGACTACAAGGTGATGGCAGGGCAGTGGGATAATGCCAGGCAGAGTGTTGAGGATGGAGCATGTGGCAAAACATGCAGTGGTGGTGGATAGTGGGAGGTGTGCAGAGTCAGAGGTGGTGTGGCAGGTGGTGGTGGTGCAGGAGATTGTGGTGGATGGGAGAATTTCGGAGTTAATCACAGAGAAATTGCAGGAGAATCCCAAGCTGGCTCCCATATGGGAACTGGAGGCAGCACCAGCATTGCTTTGTTTGCAACTGAAGGAATTTGCAATAGATGGGGTATTGGTGCATTTTTGGGGCCTGGTCCATGTCCCAGATGATGAGGTGAAATGGTGAATATTGCAGCTGTATCATAACTCAATACTGGCAGGGCATCCAGGACAGGCAAACACACTGGTGCTGATTGTGTGGAACTACTACTGGCCCAGGATGTCTGAGTTTGTGAAGAGGTATGTGGAAGAGTGCAAGATGTGCCAGAAGATTAAGCTGCATAAAAACTATATGGACTCTTACAACCCTTGGAGATTCCTGATGGCCCATGGCAGCACATATCAACAGACTATATTGGTCCCCTTCCCATGTCCTGAGGCTACAATGCCATCCAAGTCATTTGCAATAAGTTAACAAAATGAGCCCATTTTCTGGGGGCCCATACAATGTACAGTGCAGCAGAGATGTGTGACACATTCATGGAGAGGGTGTGGTGTTTGCATGGTACCCCCAAGAAGGTGATTTTCAACAGGGGTCCACAGTTTGTCATATGGTATTGTATGCAGGATGTGGGAGAAACTTGGTATCAAGCAGGCATTGTTGATGGCACACCACCTGCAGACTGATGGGCAGACAGAATGCGCAAACCAGGAATTGGAGGTCTATCTGCAGGCATTTGTGGACTATTATCAGGACAATTGGGTGGAGTGGCTGCTGTTTGCAAAATTTGCATACAATAACTGCATTAATGCAAGCATTGGGATGTCTCCTTTCTATGTGGAATACACATACAATCTGATGTTCTCTATTGACCCTGTGAGCTCCCAGTCAGTGCCAAAGGCAGATGCACAGTTGGATTGGATATGGCAGGTACAGATGGAGTTGAAAGGACTGCTCAAACTGTCAACAGAGAGGATGAGGAGGTACTACAATAGATGGGTGCATGAGGTGCCGGATTATGTGGAAGGTGATTGTGTATATTTGGAATGGGTGGACTTGCATTCAGACAGGCCATGTGGCAAGTTGGACTTCATGTTGGCCCCTTCAAAATCTCCCCAGAAAGTCTCACAGACAGCTTATTGACTGGCCTTACCTGATGGTTGGGCAATCCACAACATTTTCCATGCATCATGCTTAGTCCCAACATGTGAGGACACAATCCTTGGGCAGCAGCAGGAATCCCTCCCCCAGTGAAGTTGAAAACTGGGGAGGAAGTGGAGATTGAGCATATCCTATGCAAGTGAGGAACAAGAGGGGGAGTTGCCAAGTTTTTAGTGTGGTGGAAGGTATATGATGAGAGTGAAGATGAGTGGCTCAAGTAGTACAACATGCCCCACATGCTGGAGGCTATCCAGAAGTTCAGGGAGAACAAACAGACATGTGGGAGGCACTGACATGGCAAAACAGGAGGGAAAGACATTAGTGCCACCTGATAGGGCACCTGAGGTGGTACCTTCTTTTCTTAGGCTTCTTTCTTACAAGGAGGGGCCAGGTGTCACGAAAGCCACATGACCACACTAGCTACACATTGCATAGAGTAGCATACCCTTTCTTTAGCTTGATTCACCTCATTTATTAGGTATGTTATATACAGAACTATGGCTACCTACACAACAATAAACCTTGTTTATTAGCTTCCAATGTTCCACATTGAAATTATGGTCAAAGCCTTACAGATCCTGGATCCTACCTATCTTTCAATGTAAGAGCTTTGCAAATTCTCTGGTAAGGATTCATGCATGGGACACTATTCCCTGCCCCTTTGTCTGCTCTATTTCACCATTGTTCTCTCAGTATCACAGTCTAATGATGACCCTAATTATATGAGACCATGATGGTCTCATGAGGAGGATATGTAACGAGGAGGCTTTATTATTTTACTATTTACTCCTATTTATGCTGAAGTATATTTATGAGGGTACAATTATGTAACCTCAATAGTTTTTCTTCACACACTGTAGGCAGATCCAATAGACAGGTTAGATATGGAGTCTCTTAATACTGTGCATGCATTGTGAGCTCAACAATTCTCTCTTACTTCTTTTACTCAGTACAGTCATTCACAGTTATGCCATGTCCTGTCAAACCAAAATTAATCCACAAGTGGCACCAGTAAAAATGGCAACTTTGAAGCAAAGTGCTTCTATCCCACCTTGCTCAATTCAGCATTGAGTATTGATGATGATTACCAGAAGTGAACCACTTAGCTGGTGGAACAAGTCTCCTCACTTGATTGTGGCTTTGATTCCTGCCGAAAGAAAGCAATGTAGCCAGGTCTTTGCTGGGATCATGATGACCCCACAGCTGCAGATAACCAGGAGCTATTGTTTGCTGCCAGGATGAAAGCCAGTGCTCGTGCAGAATACTCAGCTAAGCGGCCGACTTGGTAATAATAACGTTTGTGTTCCATCTAGAATACTGATGTATTAATTGAGACCTTACTGATTGAATTCATTATTTGTATGTTTTTGTCATTTGAGCAAGAAATACATGGGACCATAAGCAGAAAGCAAGATTTCGTAGACTGACACATGTACATTTCTTGCACCAATTATAAGAACTGCGGCCAATGCCATGTCTACATTGTGTACAGAGCCTGGTTGCAAAGTGATTACTTACGTATACAACACAAGGATTATCGAGGTTATTTAATGCTTGTCCTAGCCTGCAATTCAGACCTACGTCGGCTCGGACATTCGCTCGTAGACGCTTGTGATCGATTGTCCAATTACAAACTCACACAGATTATGTAAGCATTAAACTTGACTTTTTCGGCCAGCGTCCGGGTCATCTAGGTTACCTTCTTTCTTCATGGAAAATACCAGCAGGCAGGCAGAAGAAACTGTGAGGCCCATCTTTCAGCTCAAAGATCACCTTTTGACCTTTGAAAACCCCAAAAGGACGGACTTCTTAGACTAGGCAGTTGGCGCTTCAATCCCCGACTATTAAAGCTTGATCAATGGATTTCCTCTTCCCTGATCAATGTATGGCCATGGAGAAGCAAAGTTCGCCGATACTATGCCTTTTTTCTATTTTTTTTTTCGATGCTGACCCGTCGTAGGAACCTCGAGATAGGTTCAGTGACTTACCTTTGGAAGTTCTCACCGAGATCTTGAAGCATGTCCATTGGCGTGACTTGCTTACGGCGCGGGAGGTGATTTTATGACTTTATATAAAATTGAACAATGTAACGATGTCTGTAGGTTTGCAAGCAGCTCA